>PVLA01006216.1:0-128506 GCA_004027455.1 Hydrochoerus hydrochaeris | reverse complement strand
AAGTCTGAGAGAATAGGCAACTGCACTTAAGATGACAAAATCCACTAGAATATCCACTCTAGTTTGATTATTACCTGCCTTTGATGTTTTATACTGTCTACAATGTTTTATTTTTACTACTATTATTATTTACTGCTATACTCAATTATACTGCTATATTCAATTAGGCCTGATGATATAGACATTCTATTGAAGATAATAAGAAACAACACAGTAATCATTGTAGATCACCTTGTACTATGGTCTTATATGACTTTTTGGTTTCATGTTTTTATAGGAATTTGTTTTGTTTTGTCTTGCTAAGTTTTGTTTTTCCCTCTAATACAAAAAGTATAGAAATACATGCATGCATAGCTGTTTACAGTCTCACTGTTTGAGTATCTACTTTGTATGCTTTAATTTTGTAACTTGAACAACTATTTCAAAGAGGACAATATGTAATTTATCAACTAGTGATTTCTTACTGTTTATCTTTTTTTTTAATTCTTTATTATCACTACCCTTTACATGTTTTTTTTCTTTAAATTACAAAAAAAAAGAGTAACCTGGAGCACTAAAGAGGGAATCTGAAGGAGGTTTGTGGTTAAATAATATAATGAAATTATGAAGAAAATTCAGTAACAAGAGGCAAGGAGACTAAAGAACAAGTCAAAAGTGGTATTGTGAAATCATCAAAGTGTCAAAACTTGCAAACATTGAATAAGAAAGAAAATTTTAAAATTGTGTTTAAGTAAAACGTAGCTCCTGCTCCAGAGAAAGTAAGAGTTTATTGTGAGCCAAATTTGAATGGTCATGTTACTCTGTATGACATGTTCCACTGTGGAAAAGGCTATATCAGCTTTCATAGTCAAAAGAACAAAAGAAATGTATGCATCAGTGCATTTACCAAATACTGTACCTTGGTGGGGGCTTGAGGTAGGTGGGTTACAGCAGAATAAGCAAGTTCTTCCTTAGGTCTCAAATGTAAAATTCTTAGCTTTAGGGTTTGTAGAAGCTAGAAATCTGCTAAACTTAATAGTACATTCTGAAAATTTGACTTAGCAGTCATGACAATGTTAAGTCACATACCAAAGTTGGTAGTAAATGACTATTAAGAGAGACTAATTATACCCCAAGATAATTTTTGCTGTTTATCTGAAACATTTCATCTTTGCAGTCACCATGTTCTGTTCATCTAGCCTGTAGGATCTTCATTATAGATGTGGCTTCTAGAACATCAGTACACAGTCACTAGTAATATTAAGCTTAATAAGTAAATGAAACATTTATTGATTTTAGTTGTTTTTTAACTGTAACAGCTATGTTAGTTATTTTAGGAGTTGCCCTTATATATAAAATCTTAGAGAAAGGGGTTATTTGAATCTTAAAAAATAAGAATTGATAGATTCCCTCTCCATAAGTAAATATTACAAATCAAGTGTGTTATTCTGATTTCCATAATGCTGATGAAGTACTTCAAATAAAGACTTTAAAGATGAAAAGAAAAGATGAAAAAAAAATATTTTGACTCATGGTTTCAGAGTCTTCAGTCCATGGTCACTTGGCCCCATTGCCTTTGGGCCTGTGGTGAGTCAGAACATCATGGTGGGGACCATGTGGCAGAGCTAAGAGGCTCACTTCAAGGTGGCCAAGAGGCAAGAAAAGAAAGAAAGGACCCATAGTCCCAATATCCCCTTCAAGGGCACACCTCCAGTAAACTAATTTCGTCCCAGTAGGTCCCACCGCTTCAAGGTAGGCCCCACTACCTAAATAATACCACAGACTGGTGACTAAACCTTTAACACATAGGGTTTAAGAGTGCACCCTAGATCCAAACCATAGCACCATGCTAAAATAAAATTACATAGTACTATACTATTTAGAGTTTCACTTAATGCTTAGAGTTTTAGCTCTTTCTCAAGTTTTGCTTACATTATTATCCCACTCTATAGTATATTTGTTTCTATTTAATCTTAGTAGTACATTTTCTGAAGGGCCAGCTCTGTTAACAGTCTTTCATGAAGTCTTTCATCTACAAACTTTTAATTTTCATTAAGTATATATTGCACAGTATTTGTCTAATTGGAAATATTCTGTTTTCCTAGGAGTTTGCAAAAGTTACCTGCATACCTTAGTGTTCATTGTGTCTAGCATAGATATCCTGCCAGTAGTAAGCATTTATTATCTTTAGCAATGACCGTATAGGATAAAATTTAGAAGTCACATAGTTTTAGAATATTCCCAGAAACACTGAGCTTACCATCATTAGCTTTTGAATGAAGGTGAAGAAAACATCAGTTATGCATACAATCTGCTTTTTTGATAAATTTCTGTAGAAAATAAAGGCTGTAAATGTTTTATTTCATTCTGACATATAAAAGATAATTTAATTATGTAAAGTGACTTTCTAAATTCTATTTCAGGTAGGTAGGGATCCCTCAGTTCACATATGGGATACAGAGACCATTAAACCTTTGTCAATATTAAAGGGCTACCACCAATATGGTGTCTGTGCAGTTGATTTCTCAGGTAAGGCTGTTTTCTGTCTCAATAAAAATGATCAAAATACAGAGGTAATAGTAGCACTTTAAAGTAAATCTGCTCGACCCAAACTTGTGATTTAGCTATGACCTTCATGATTTTTATTGAATGTGTATTGTGTATACTGTTAATCTAATCAAACAGTGATGAAAGTGTGGTAGTTTATAAATTAATGACTATAACTTTAATGCCATTTAAAATTAGTATATTTCTATTAAAATGCTTTTCAGCAAAACAACTGAAATTATCTCAACTAGTAATATACATCTCTCCTTTGGGCAAATTTTGATTTCATTTGATGTTTTACACCTACACCTGCAAAGTAAACTTTGAAAAATACTTGGAGTAGAAATCTAAAAACGAAAGATGGGAAAAGTGAAATATTTGTTTTAGACATTTCTATAAAATGGCAATTTCAGGCTATCATAATTTCAGATCATGCTAGCATTTGCTTTATATTTAAAAGTTTAAAAAAGTACAGATAGGTCTTCCACGAAAGCTAATGTATTGAGAAAAAGGAAGAAAATACCACTAGTAGAGAATTTTATATGAATAAAGATTAAATTAGTGCTTTTTGAAGTGCTCTAACTGAACTGATAAGTTATCCATTATTATGATTTGAGAGAAATATACACTTTCAAGAATACAAATGGCCAAGGAACCAAAATGGATCACAAGTTAAGTGAGTCAACAATAAAAATACTACTGGAAGCACTGAGGAACTAATTAAGGTTTGCAAAAAGTGTAGCATAGTGGAAAACAGTCTTTGTGATCTGAGATTTATAACCTGTAAATGCATGCACACCTGTTAGCATGCCTCTAGAGTCATCTAATATGTTCAGTATTTGTTGCTTGATAGTAGTAACAAGTAAAATAATTGTTCTCCATTGAAAGCAATCATATTAATGACAGTATGTTGTTTTAACCTATGTTTTTCATGTAACTTTTTATAGTCACGGAGTTCTTATGTCACAAAATTTATTTAATTAAAGTAAATCTTTTCCTCCACTTTAAATTTTTCTTTGCTCATTTATTTTATACATATAACTGACCCACTTAATAGACCCATAATGATTTTACTTGTTTAATGGGATATAGTGGGAAGTTTTGATACATATATGTGTCATGTAATAGTCAAGTCAGAGTATTAAGCTTATTCATCACTTTATATACTTATCATTTTCCCTCCCTTTCCTATCCCAACCTGATCAAGTAAACAAGGGTCAGATGAGAGGACAGCAACCATGTTAACATGACTAAAAAAACAAGTATTCCTCCTATTCTTATAAATCTGATTCTTTTTTATGGCTATGTACAATGCCTCACATTTATCACTATTTTTTAAAAATTTAAATACAACTCTAGCATATTAGTTCATCTTCAGTTGCTGTAACGGTATACCTAAAGCTAAGTACTTATTTGAAAAAAAATTTATTCAGCTTACGGTTTAGGAAGCTGAAAAAAGTTCAAGTCTCATGGCCATTGATTCTGCCTCTGGTGACAGCTTCTTTGGCTGTGTCAAAACATGTGAATGAGTTCAAGGAAGAGAAAGCATATAAACACCCATTATCACGGAACTGACTCCAAGAGACCAGAGACTTCAGTGATAATAATCACCTCACATTAGCCCTCTTAAAAGTTCTGCTCCATACCACACCAAACCTATCACACAAAGATTCCAGCACTTGAAACTTGGGAGAAAAACCACAGTCAAATGAGAACGTGTGCCTTTAGAATACATGCTGAATATTTTTGGTTTTCTAAATCTTACTGGTCAGTGAGTACATCTCTGATTTTCACAGCTGATGGGAAACGTTTGGCTTCAGTTGGAATAGACGAAAGCCACACTATTGTGCTGTGGGACTGGAGGAAAGGAGAGAAACTTTCAATAGCAAGGTATGGACAAAGTTCAGTGTCAAAATGCAAGAGTTACTTAAAAGTTAAAGATTTTTTAATTAAACCAGTTATGAACTGTTAATATGTAATTTTATTGCCATTTGTATTACTATTGAATGAATATGAATGATTTCATCATTTATAGGTTTATATCTTGTGAACCCACTTTTTAAACAACTTTTATGATATTAAAAGTAACTGTTATCCCAATTATCCTTTTATCATATAGAACTCTATATGATAGCTATTACAGAGCATGTTAAAATGCTTATAGTATGTATTCAAATGAAAAAGGGTACATATCACAAAGAAACTATAAGTGGTTTTTATTTCCTATACTTCATTTCTAAATTTTCTACAATGAGCATGTATTAGTTATGCAATAAAATTATTAACAGTGTTAGTAGTCAGAGAATTCTGTTTATATTCATTACTTAAAGTGAGATATTAAAGCATTTAAAATATATGTAGGTGCTTTCGCATACTACACAGATAATGCCCAAGTAAAAGGAACTTTATAGTTGGAAAGGCTGTGTTAAAATGTAAGGAAACTGGGTATGGTAGCACATGCCTGTAATCCTACCACTCCAGAGGTTGAGGCAGGAGGATCTCTGTGAGTTTAAGGCCAGCCTGATCTACATAGCAAAATGCTGTCTCAAAAAAAAAAAAAAAAAAACTGTAAGGAAGTATTATAAAAAATTTCTTTCTCACAAATAGTATTCCCTATGCACAGTATAGGTAACCGGATACTGTATTTCTGGGTACTGTATTAGGTATCCAGCAGTTCATTTTCGTTGTTCCCCTCTTTGAGAATCTGTTGAACAGAGTTAACATATTATAATAATGATAAAAAGTCAAATGCATGATTTCACTACCCAAACCTGAGAGACAAGGAGTAATAAAATATTCAAAACGGAGTATTCATGGTAGGATAGGTATCAATTGAGCCAAATGTTGTTAGAGGATATATTTATCTTCAGAACTAAAACATTTTGGTATTTATTTCAGAGGAAGTAAAGATAAGATTTTTGTTGTAAAGATGAATCCCTTCGTGCCTGATAAACTAATTACAGCTGGAATTAAACACATGAAATTTTGGCGTAGAGCAGGTAAGGAAGTGTTTCCTTTTACTCCTGTGAAATTTAAGAAATTTAATGAAGGTGCAGTGTGGGGGCCGGGGATTTAGCTCAGTGGCATAACCTGGCAAGTATAAGGTCGTGAGTTTGATCCCTGATACCGAGAGAGAGAGAGAGAGAGAGAGAGAGAGAGAGAGAGAGAGAGAGATAAAAGAAAAGAAAAGAGCAGTGTAGTGTCCTAGACCAGATCCTGGAACAGGCCAAGAACATTCATGGAAAAATTGGTGAAGTTTGGATTTCAATTAATAGTTATAGGTTAAAAAAAAATGTTTGTTTTTTTTTTTTTTTTTAGTTTTAACGAAGCAATTATGGTTGTATAAAGTGTTTACATTGGGGGAAATTGGATGGAAAGGTACATAGTAACACCACATTATCTTTGTATCTTTTCTGGAAATATAAAATTCCTCAAAATGTTTATTTTTAAGTGATTTACTGTTGTCTTGATACATTTTAAACAAAGATATGTTTAAGTATTATTCATATTCACAAAAGGATTTAACACATAAAATTAATCAGTTGATGTTCAGATTTCTCTGTTAATATTTTGTACTCTAAATGAAAACTTACATAAAAATTCTTTGTATGCTATAAAACGATACAAAAAGGAAATGCTCTTTTGTCGTTTGTAATGGGAAGGTATGAATGTGTAAGTTTGCTCCCCCCCTCCCCAGTCTTGGGGATTGAGCCTCACACCTTCACACTTAGCGGGTTCTGCCCTAAATCCCCAATCTCCCAAACAAGTATACAGCGGAGGTTAAATAAAAAGAAACAATTGTAACGAGTTCTTAGGGGCTCTAGGCGGATCAAACCCTTCAATTAAGCTCACGACTCTGAGGACTAAGACAAAGACTTCTCTGGATCAGTCCACTTTTAGTAAGTCCAACAAGGGGCGGGGAAACTGAGGAAAGCGCAGGCAATTAGCAGGACCTTGGAGTCACTTCAAGGACATCTCCAAGTGATGAATCAAGTTAACTCATTAGAACTGTCTTATGAAGGCATGGTAGAAGTGAGACAGTAGGAGTAAATTCTGCAGCTGCAGTCTCTACCTAATTGGGGTTGGAGCCAAGTGTCCACAGCTGTGGCCTTATCTTGCCCTTTGAGGTGTCTCTGGCCTCATAGATCACTACAGGCCTCAGCCAAGACCAGTGATTCATAGAGGTTCACTTACTATGAATCAGCTCCCGTTGCCAGGCAAGGGGCCTAGGCTTAGGACAGACTCACAGGTAAACATAGAAAGCCAACTAGTAAAATTTAAACCCTGCTCAGAGCTGCTTCGTAGTGGTCTCCAACACACACTGAGTCACATTGTCAACCCTTTTGAGACAGAACCTCCCTCATAAGTCACTAAGTTGCCTACCCTGGGCTCAAACTTGGGACCATCCTGCCTTAGTCTCTTAGAGTGCTAAGAGTACAGTATGCACACCACCATGCCTACCCAGAACTTCACATTTTAAAATTTAAAAGATATTGGCTGGGCATGATACCACGCCTATAATTCCAGCACTTGGGAGGCTGAGGTAGGAAAATCACTGTAAGTTTAAGACCAGCCTGGGCTACAAAGTATGTTCATAGCCAGCCTGAACTATATAGAAAAACCCAGTGTCAGGCAAAAAACAATTAAAATAAACTATTGTCTTCTTTCCAAATAGAATATATACTCATAAATCCCAGCAATGTGACATCAGTGTCAAAGAATTAAAACTTTCAGAGAAAATATGTAAATGTAGGAAGAAGTAAAATATATATCAGAAAAGGATAGGCTTAGTGAAGACATTTCCTAAATTTAAGTAACTGAGAAGTTATAAACTGTATAGGACATGAATTGATTTTCAGATTTATTTGTCACAGATCCATCATAATGTATATAATTACAAAGTAAAGTGTATTCTTACATTTATAATTTCTTTTTTGAGACTGGGTCTCATTGTATCATTTAGGCTGGCCTTAAACTCATGTCAGTCCTCCTGTCTCAGCCTCCAAGTGCTGGAACTACAGGCATGCACCCCCACCCAACCTGGCCTCAAATTTGTAATTTCATTTCCATATGCTTAAACATACTTTTTTTATTTTTTAAAATTTTTTTCCCCAGAATGACAGCTGGATAAACATACTTTTCATTTGAGCATTATAGTCACTTAGAATTACAGTATATATAACCCACAAGCAGAACTTAGTATTCCTATAATTTTTTTCTTAAGTTTGATGGTATATATAGTAGACCTGAAACAGCCCTAAAAGGATAAACATTAAGGCGTTTGTGTGCATTTCTGCCTTTCTCACTGCCAGAGTTCTGATAGAGTTCATTAATCAAATGGGAAATAAGTACTTAAACTTTTAAAGTCCAATTAAGTACTGTTTGCCTGACCCTCTAAACGCATAGTTTTAAGTCAGTGGAGTCTAACCTATGACACATGTGCCAGAGCCAGCTGTTTGTTATCACTGAAAGTTCTGAAAGGTATGCCATTGCTGTTTCAGGTGAGTTAAGCTGAAGAAGATGATTTAGTCCTGAAGCTAAAACGGAGTATCTTGCTATCTGTCCCAGAACTAGACTGAGAATTGCAAGTTATGAATTATTAGTCTCTCCCTAAGATACTTGAATATTTCGTGGGGGTTAGGATTGAGAAATCACTGACAGATTTTGAATGCAGTGACATGTTCTTATGTACTAGGAACTTGTTATGTTGTGTGGATCATGAAAGCTATCAATTTTCTAAACCAGGAGTGGCAAAACTTCTTTGTTAAATAGTCAGATTGTAAATATTTGTTCCGTAACAACAAAATCAAAAATATTACATACATGTTTATAGAAAAAAGAGCAAATTGTCTCTTAGAATAAGTTGCTGTGGGGAATAGGCCTGGCAGGTTGAAGTGGGGAGGGGAACTGTGGTTAGCTTCACTCTGAAGCCATGTATCCCAGGGACACATGGATGCCGTTATGTCCTTCTGGAAAGCCCAGCCTCCTAAAGTTGAGCAGCTAGCCAAAGACAGGACAGCTACTGGACCAAGATTCTGCTTAGGTGTGTGGCACTGCTACTATCAGAGTCCCCAGCTCATAGCATGTGATCACATCAGGTTCTGAGCAGCAGCTAGTTGCAGCACAAATCAGGGTGGCTGGCTCCAACGGGAAGCTCAGTAGTGGCTGCGGGATTTGGCCCACAGTCATTAGTGGTAAAGCACATTCCTTCCATGTGTGCTGTGCAGCCCTGGCTGGCCTGGAACTTGTGGTCCTTCTGCCTCAGCCTTCCAGTCACTAGGATTGCAAGCATGCACCATCACGCTCACCAAAAACTGGCTTTCAGTTCTGTACTTCAGCTGCTAATCAATCTCTCTTCTCACCTATGAAAGCCCCTCCAAATAGTTGTTATATGTTCCTTTTTGCAGTTTCTCTTTCTCTTGAGAGAAGTCTGACCTGGTTTTGTTTCCTCCTCACTCGACCCAGTTGCTTTTGAAAGAAAGGTCATTATTTACTGACTGCTATGTTATGATGATCTACTGAATACATATGTAATCTGATGGCTTTTCATTTTCTGTGCTGCCACCCTGGTTCTTTATCTCCTTTATCATTTAGCCAGATGATTTTTTCATCATACCCCCTCCTTTAATCCATTATCAACCCAGAAGTCAAAATAAGCCTTTTAGTAAATCATTTACCAGACCTTGTTATTCTGCTACTCAAGAATTTTCTGTCCTGTGTAGAGCAAAATTTGCATCCTTATAATGGCCTGTGCTACCACCTCTGACTTTGCTGACCCCATCTCTTAGTATTGTCTCCTTTACTTTCTTTGTTACTCCATACCAGTCTCACTGGCTGTTTCTTGAAGATTTCGATCACATTCCTGCATTGAGACCTTTGCATTTGCTGCTCCTTCTCATGGAAACATTATTCTAACATGGTTTCCTCTTGTGACCACCTAAAATTTATTGTTTAGACATCACCATCTTAAGGAAGCTTGTATTTAAGCACTCTACTTTAAATGGATTCCTCTCATTGTCTGTCCCCTTACATTGTTTCCAAAGCACTCATCATTACCTAACTTACTGTGCATCTTAAATAGTTGTCATATTAATTGACTGTCTTTTACTATGAAACTCCTTAAGAGTGGAGGCAGTACTTTACTGTTCTATTTGTTCATAACTCTATTCCCAGTGCCTTGAATAGTTTGTGGCATTTGTATTTTTTGAGTGAATAAATAAATTCACTTAGAAAAATAGGCAAAATGTAGCCATAAATGGGGAATAAGAAAAATGACCAAACTCAATACTAACAGAAATGCAAATTAAAACCATAATAAAATTTATTTGATATTTCACGTTTCCTAGTTTGACAATCCGTAGTGTTCCTGACAGTGGGAAATAACAGGAACTCTTCACTGCTGGTAGAAGTGTAAGTTGTTATATCAACTTTGGAGAATGATTGGGAAGGAAAAGTTGATGTCTCTTTTATTTATGTACTGTTTCTTTTACATAATACCCTATGACTACCCCTAGGCATTCCTTGAGAAATTCCTGTACTTGTATAAAGGAGGTACTTTTAAGAATGTTTAAAGCAGCATTGTCTTCAGTAGCAAAATCTTAAAAGTAACTTAAATACACATTAATAAAAAATGGATAAACTATAGAATGTTTATGTCTTAGTCACGTTTTTTTAGGAGACAGAACATCCAACACTCAGAGCCTAAGGGGGGAAAAGTTTATTTTGCTCACATTTACAGCACATCATGAGCAGAGCATCCTACTGCAGAGGGTGAAGGAAGACACTTTAATGGCAACTCTGGGGCTCCATACTCACCTTTTAAAAGCTCTACTTATGAGCTAATGAGACCTTTAGAGGACATTTTTTATTTAAGGTGTAACATTCTGCCTTTGACTCCTAGAAGACTCATGGGCACCTCTTTATTGCAAAATGTATTTAGTCCATTTCTAAGTGTCACCAAAGTCTTTAAAAAGAGTTGAAAAAGGAAATAATATCTTTCCAAGTTATACCCCCAGTGACCTGCATCTTTTGACCAGACCCTACACTTAACATCAGCTATAGCACCCACATTACTTAATCACCTTTTAAATGCCCAGCCTATAGGCACATGAGGCATTTTAGGAACATTCTCAACCTAAACTATAACAGTTGATACAGTGGTACCTCCATTCATGAACTTAATTCTTTCCATAATTCTAGTTGCAAACTAAACCAGACAAGAACCAAATCAGATTTCTCCATAAGGTCAACATTGAATGTAACCTAATCACTAAATTTGATTCAGTTCTCATCCAACTGGGTTTATGACTAGAACTGTAGAAAGAATTAAGTTCCTGAACTGAGGTACCACTGTATAAGGGAATGACACATAGTTCTTAAAATGAGTTTTCTAGAATTACAGATCAGCATATTTAGAAAGAGTTAAGTTCATGAACTGAGGTACCACTGTATAAGGGAATGACACATAGTTATTAAAATGAGTTTTCTAGAATTACAGATCAGCATATTAGAAAGAATTAAGTTCATGAACTGAGGTACCACTGTATAAGGGAATGACACATAGTTATTAAAATGAGTTTTCTAGAATTACAGATCAGCATATTTAATAAATCTGTGATCAAACCTTGGTGAATAAAGTTGTAGAAGAATGAATATAGGGTGGTATCTATAGAAAAATTCTAAAATATGAAAAGTATGATATATTACTTAAGAATTCAAAATATATAATAAGATCAGAACAGTAGGGATAGAATTGACATGAGCTGTCAGTTGTTTTGGTATTGGTTTTTATAGTTTGATAGTGAATATGCAGGTGTTCATTGTATTTTTTTATACCTTTTTGTCTTAAATATGTAATGAAACTTTTGGAAAACATCAAAAATGCTACAGGTTGATTAGGACTAATTTAATCTATGTCTTGTTTATCCAAAAATCTATGGCCATAACCCACCATGCAGAGCATTGCCCAAATCGCCAGTTTAAGACCCATATTTTTCCTTTTAGTTCTCCTGTTACATGTCTTTCTGTTCAAATAACAGAAGAGAAAATGTACTTCTTTATGGTTCTATACATTTTTAAAGTGATGATTTATAATATTTTTTATGAACTAGGGGGAGGATTAATTGGAAGAAAAGGCTACATAGGCACACTGGGGAAGAATGACACCATGATGTGTGCAGTGTACGGATGGACTGAAGAGATGACTTTTTCTGGAACATCCACAGGAGATGTGTGTATCTGGAGAGACATCTTTCTTGTAAAAACAGTTAAAGCACATGACGGGCCAGTGTTCAGTATGCATGCATTGGAAAAAGTAAGTAACCTAAAGAGATTTTTAAATTAAATATAATCTCATTGTGGAATATAGAGCAAAATAGAAGTAAAGGAACATTACCTTTCTCCTTGGTTTAACTGCCCAGTTATATTGTGAGCTGAAAGTTTTGAAGGATTTGCTTGTCCTTTTTTTCAAAGTCCTGAACACAGAATGATGTAGATCTGATGTGTAAAAAAAAGTTCAATGTTTATTAATCATGTATTATATGTGAAAAATTGTGCTAGTGTGTTACATTTAATCACCATGTGCTATTGGGTAAGTGTCATTATTATGCCCTCTTAAATGATGAAGTTAAGACTCTAGAGTTTGACATTGTGGCACACATCTGTAATTCTAGTACTTGGGCAGGTGAGGCAGGAGGATGGTGAGTTCAAGACCACCGAAAGATACATTGTGAGTTCAAGGCCAGGCTGAACTACATAGCAAAACCTTGTTACAAGCAAAACAAAGCACAGCAAAACACAAAAGCAATTACACAACACTTCAGAAGAATACATGTAACTTCCTGAAAGTGGTAGATCTAACTCATGGTTCCAAATTAGAATCTGTTTTTAACATCCTAGCCTAGAATAATATATATTATTATCATTTTAAATAGTTTTGCTGATTTTGTGTTGATGTTTTAAAAGCCGTAATGGATTCTTAGCTAATTCATGTTACTTGCAAACTGACCTTTGGCTGTGTCTGTCCTCTTGAGTTTTTAAATATAAAGCTATTATTTTTAATACATTTAGATTTTTTAACTGGAACCTTTCATTTTCACAGGGATTTGTAACGGGAGGAAAAGATGGTGTAATAGCTCTTTGGGATGACTCCTTTGAAAGATGTCTCAAGACCTATGCTATAAAAAGATCAGCTTTGGCCCCAGGATCTAAAGGTGATTTGGTTAGTTTATTTTGTAGAAAAATAGATTGTTCATTAATATGCTTGATTACTGAGATGGAATACATGTATTATATTTTTTCCTTCTTTACTTGATGGGCATCACAGTTAAATGGGAGAAGTCACTTAACTTGATTCTGCAATCATTAATGTTCTTTCAAAAATCTGTTTTCTGTGATATAGATGATAAAATATTAACCAAAACAATATTGTTAGTATTAATTTTAACATTTGTAATTTTCCAGGAAAATTTTCATGTAAACATCATATTTATTACCAATCAGGAATTTATTTTCAGACTTGGCACTTATTTTACCTTGGTGTTCTTTCCTCCTGCCTCTGTAGCCTCACAGGCCCTTCTTCCCTTCCCCCTTCACTGTATTTCTTCCTCAAAGCACTATGCTGCACTCTTTCTGACTTCCAGGCCTTTCCCCATGCTATTTACTTTTACCTAGAATTTGTTCTTTTCTCCTCCTGTCCACTCCATTTACCTAGCCACATGCTCAGTTTTTAAATCTCAAACGCTGTCTTATCCTTTTCTTCCCCCAAAGTGGGTAAAAACCTCTTAGTATATGCTCCTTTTCCCATATGACTCTTCCATGAGCTCACTGTATGCTTTGTAAGGGACAGAAACTGGGTCTGTATCATGTTTACCAATATATTACTGAAATCTAGCTTAGAATATTGTTAAGTACTCTAAGAGTAACATGAAGTGGCAAGGAGGGACTAATCTAAGTGGCAAAGTAGTTGTCAGAATGGTAGGAGGGGATCTAGAATGGAATGGAATTCCATGCAATTGTGCTTATTTTGAGACTAATAAATAATTGAGGGAGGTACAGTGCATTATAATAAAAATACAGAGGACTTGTAACATAATTTCATTGTCAAAATAGCAATCATTGGCAATATATATATATATCTTTATAGTAATTTCACATCTACAAGAACATCTCCATTTAACATTTCAGGTCTTCTCTTGGAAGATAACCCATCTATACGTGCCATATCATTGGGACATGGTCATATTTTAGTTGGCACAAAGAATGGTGAAATACTGGAAGTAGATAAAAGTGGCCCAATAACACTTCTGGTCCAGGTATTTTAAACGTTAATATGCTTTTATTTTTACTTTGCGTACAATTTGTTCTTTTGGTACATAAAAGGCAAAAGTTGACAGTGGTAAAAAAAATATTATTTAAGGAAATATTTGTTTATATATAGGAAAAATTTTAATTTAAATATAACTATATACTAGATACTAGTTAATATATAGAATAATTGCCAATATTTGAGTAAATGCCTATCACAAGATAAACTAGTTGTGGTTAATTTATTTTAATAATTTATTTCATGTTCAACTTTATTTTGTTGAAGTATTTTTGTTGAACATAAAGCAGCTACCTTTCTGTGAAACTCTTTAGGCAAGTCATTCTTAAGTTTGTAACTTACAAAAAGGAAAAAATGAGTACTGAAGATATTTAGCAGTTAAATAATGTTACTAATAAAACAAAAATTCAGAAATATGAAAGAATTTTATCATAGAACTGTGAACCTAAACAGCAGGAAAAGGTTATGGTCACATGGTTCTTAACATTTCCATCAAGAATGATGTATTAAATTTTAGATGAACATTTCAGCAGTGTATTATATTTTTCTGAAAAGTGTGGTGGAAAATTTATAAATGCTATAAAACAGTTATGTGTGAGGTAGGATTTATCCTGATGAAAACAAGCCCTCATGCAATTATTTTTTATTTCTTAATGAGGACTTACTTGCCTTTTAACCCCACCTTTGAAGGACTGCAAAGGGTTTATGTAGGTCTGAACACTACACATGCATTTGATGCTCTATTATGTTACTGGCATTACAGTATTTTGATATATTGATAGTATGTATGTAAGTGACAAAACAGTGTATTTAACAATATATGATTTCTTTGAAATAAAGAGATGATGATGTTTAATGTGTTTACAATCACTTGGAAAATATTACCATTAGTACTCTTTTACAGTTGAATCCAGAGAGGGAATCATTAAAAGTTGTAGTTTCATAATGGTGAGAAAATATTTGAAACTCATAAATGACATCTATTAAGAGAAATGCTTTAGACAAAATATATTTAACAGAGTTTATTTGAGCATTCAGATATTAATGAACTGAGCAACACTCAATACCAGAAGAGATTCAGGGAGATCTGAAGCAACATGGCAGTGTGATTGGTTACAATGAAAATAGCTTTAATTACAGATTAATTGGCCACTTTTGATTGGTAAATTATAAGTATCTAGTTTCATTTTACTACTTAATTGGGACTTCAGTATCCTTACACAAAAATGCAAAGCACAGGAACTGTCTCACCCTACTAACCTCCCAGGTAAAATTGTTTTTAATGTATCTTTTTACCCCCTTTTTTGTGGGTGTGATTGTATGTGTGTATGTTGGTGTTTATGATGCTGGGGATTGAACCCAATGCTTCAGCTTCACTAGATTCTCTGCTAATGAACCACATCCCTGGCCTATTTTCTTCCCCCCGCCCCTTTCTTTTATAGTTTTTTGATTCAGGGTCTCACTGTGCAATTCAGGCCAGCCTTGAACACTATATAATTCAGGCTGATCTCAAAATCTCAGTCTCCCATGTGCTGAGATTACAGACTTGTGCACCATCCTTTTATCATTTTATATTCATTATAAGTTTAAGATTTCAGTAAGTTCCTTTTTGTTGTTTTGTTTTTTGGTACCAGGAATTGAACTCAGGATCTTGCACTTGCCAGGCAGCGCTTATGCTACTGAGCTAAAGCCCTGGCTTTCAGTGTTTTATAATCATCTTGGCATCAGGAACAAGACACAGATATTAGGTGTCACTATTATCATTCAAGCTTGTGGGTAAAACCTTAATCAAGTAAACAAATCAAAAGATGTAAGCATTTGAAATAAATGGACTACAGTAATATTTCCAGATAAAACAACGTTATACTGTACCTTGGATAACAAAAGAATAAACTGCATACTAGAACTAACTAGTTACTAGAACTAACTAAGGAGTCCTATAATATGATCAGATACAAAATCAACATGTAAAACTTAATAGTATTTATGTGTAGTGGTAACAGCAGGTTGGAAAATATGATTTAAAAATGCTGCTCACAGCAAAAAAAACTATACAGCACCCAGGAATTTTATGGTTAAATTATGTAATGTCTGTGGTAAAAAAACTATAAGATTTTATTTAAAGATATAAAAGACCTAAATAAATTATATATTCAGTGACAGTCCAGACCTTAATGAGATTTCCAGAAATTTAGGGGCAAATCTTTACTTTTTATTTTTTTGAGACAGGGCCTCACTATGTAGTCCAGACTGGCCTTGCCTTCATGGCAGTCCTTCTACCACAGCCTCATACACTGGGATTACAGGTGTACACCAGCATATCTGGCTCCTAGGAAACATTTTTTTAAAAATCATCTACAGTAGAATATAAGAATAGCCAAAAAACTGTTTGAGAAAATGCACATGCTAGAAATAAAAATAATGAAACTATAGTAATTAAAAATTTGTATATACTTAAACAGAAAAACTACTATATGTTTACTTTTCTAAAAATGTACAGCACGTTAGCATCACTATCTGTGAATCAGTTTTGGGATCCATCCTTACAGGATGAAGTCTTCCAGCCCATGAGCATGGTAGAGCTCTCTAGATCTCTTTTTTCACCAGGATTTGGCAGTTTTCAGTGTACAAGTCCTGCACTTATTTTGTTAAATTCTAAGTGTTTCATTCTTTTTGGTGCTATTATAAATAGAATAATTTTATTGTTTGTTTACAGATTGCTCATTGGTAGAGTATATATCTGTGTAATTGATTTTGTACATATCCTATAATAGGACCTTATGTTCTATAAACTTGCTGACCTCATTAGTTCTAATAGTTTTGTAGTGTTTTCTTTAGAATTTTTTACATAAAAGATCTTACCATCTATAAATAGAAATAATTTTCATTTCTCATGTCCAATCTAGATGTTAACTTGTTTTTCTTGCCTAGTTATCTTTTTTCCCTTGGTAGGTCGGAATTATAACATTTATTAAGATAATGCTGTGGGTTAACAGAAACAGCAAAGAGTCAAAGAATTAAAATGCAAACTATGTAAAATCCTAAATAAAACCCAAAAGTGTCTAATGTATTCATTCATTCATTAACTAACCTAAAACCCAAAATGGTAAGACACCCAGTATTGCAAAAGAGTTTGGCATAGTTATCTTGACTGGGATTTCCAATGCAATGTTGAGTGGTGAAAACACATCCTTATCTTACTCCTAATCTAAGAGGGAAAGCATTTAGCTTTCCCTTATTAAATATAATGTTAATTGTGGGGTTTGGAGTTACCCTTTGGTCTTAGTTCATTTTCTTGCATGTTTCTTGAGTGGAGCGGGACTGTGTCTGTGGAGAGGATCCTGTGGATTTGTTTTTCTTTCTACTGGTAATGGTATACTGTACTGATTTTTGGATATAGTAATCTTCAATTCCTGCAAATGGTGTATAATTCTTTTGGATTTGGTTTGCTAGTATCTTCTAGAGAATTTTGGCATGTATGTGTATAAGGGATATTGATTTGTAGATTTCTTAATGTCTTTGACAACTAATAATGACTTTCTAAAATGATTTGGGAAGTACTGTAACCCTTCTTGTTTCTTGTCTTTCACCTTGACCTCACCCTACTGTTAAATATCTTTAGTTGCTAATTGTTTTCTTGTTTTAAACATTTTCCTGGAGTGCAAATTGCTTCACAGACCAAACTATGTAATCAAATCCAGACTCCTTAGAAGAGAGTTTCCTAGGGTAGTACTTTAGGTTGCTTCTGACCTTATACAGGCTATTTCTGAGATTCCCTGATTCTATTGGGTAAACTAGCTTTGCAATTTAGATTTGCATTTTATACTAGTCTACCAGTCTCTTCCCAGGTACTTTTCATTACAATTGAGAGCACTCTTAGGCATGAGTTTTTCCACTCTCTACTGTAGATGAAGATAATTAAGAGCTTAGGAGCTGTCTTTCTGGATGCTTTTCCCTCTAGGTAAAATCTCTGCAAAGGAATCTGGAATTGAAAGTAAGGGCAGTGGGATGTTTCTTTGAGTGTCCCAGGCTTTAAGAAACTGAATGCTTGATAAGGGAAGAAGGGGCAGTAGTCTCAGGTCTTCTTGGGTTGCATTTCAGTGGCACTGTTCCCAAGGTCGAGCTTCCATCTAGAATTAGGGGTTTGGAAAAAGGAGGAAGCTTCTGCTTAAGTGTATTCTCAAAGATTTTAGATGTGACAAGGGGTAGCTATGGGCAGGATGAGAAATGCTAAAACCCTGCACCTCCTAGGAAGATAGCTCTCCAATTGGAAACCTGGGAGAGTCAGGTATTCCTGGTTATGTCAGTCTAACATGAAGTTGCCATTTGGATGAGTTTGTAGGAGAAAGAGAGACTAGATCTTAGTTTAAATATCATAGACTCACTGTGCTTACCAAGTTTTAGCACATTTTCTTCAATATATATTCCTTCATTTGTCTTATCTGCTTAAAAACATTTCCAAGCCTTAAATGATTCAAGATTTAATGTTTTTCATCAGTTTCACAGGTGAGCTGGTCTATTGTACCATGCATATATTTTTAGGTTGAATTGATCCTGTGTTTTCTTTATAGGGACATATGGAAGGAGAGGTGTGGGGTCTGGCTACACACCCTTATCTACCTATTTGTGCTACTGTAAGTGATGATAAAACCCTAAGAATATGGGACCTCTCACCTAGTCATTGTATGTTGGCTGTCCGGAAACTAAAAAAGGGTAAGAGACTTTCAGATTTGAGCATAGATTAAATTGTCACAATTTTCTAACTTCAAAAGTATAAGAAACCAGTAGTAGACACATAAAAGGCTTTTAAGTATTTTGAATTGTTTAGTTAGTATCTACTTATTAATGATGCTACAAAAGAAAATTAATTATAAATAGTATCTCCCATGATTATGCCTAGACTGAGTCAATTTTCAGTGACATCTTGATAGAATGACTATAGGAAGTAAAGAGAAGTAAAGAGAAACTAAGTTTTTCTCCATTTGTTATTGAGTTATACATAATTCAGTGCTGGAAACAAAAATATGGCTTTAAATTTAAAAGAGGTAGCAGAAGTGGGGAAGGGCTATTTTAGTGTGAAACAGAATTGGGTACATGTATAAGAGGCAGATGAAGCTATTAGTGAAGCAAAGTTACTATTAACCCAGGGTGGATGTGGCCATACAGACAGCTTTGATTTCTTAATAAAGCAGGAATATTACAAAATTAGGAGGTCTGACAGGAGAAATTCCAACTGGCTATGTTGGGAGCAGTTAGTATAAGAAATGCAATATAGTCAACAGATGAAAGAAAGGATTGTCTAAACCAGAGTAACACCCAACTTGAAATTAACTAACATATGTATAATTTATTCAGTTTATTTTTACTTATTTCTATTGACTTAAAATGTAGAATTTATTCTCTTTTAGAATTACTGTTCAGTATTTAACATGTACAGTTAAAAATTTTTGAAGTTAATCACAATCCATAGAATACTTGAATACTTGAATTCTGGTCACTGCCTTCCATGGTTTTGGTTACTGATGCCCAGCATTTTTACTTTCTGTTTTTTCTCCTGCTACAGCCCTCTTCAACTGGGTATTGTTATTACTGCATTATGCAGTCAGTGTTTGTTTAGGTTCATCTCCACTTACACATTTCTTTGTTCACCATTTCTTCTTGCATCTCAGACTTTTTTTCTGATATCATTTTTTTTCTTCCTAAAATTTAGCTTTAGAGTTTCTCAAATAAAAATTTGTTGAAAACTTGTGAATGTGCACTTATTTAGAAGCAGAGTTTTTACAGATACAAACAACTTAAGAATAAGTCACACTAGATTGGGATAGGCTATAAATACAGTGACTGATATTTCTTTATGGAGGCCATGTGAAGACACAGGAACACAGATACACTGGAGGGACACAGTGTGCTAATGGAGACAGAAATTGGAGTGATGTGTTTACAAACCCCAGAGTACCAGCAGTTGCTGAAAAGCGCCTGAAGCTAGAGACAGGAAGGCTTCTTCCCTAGAACTTTCAGGGAAACATAACCCTATCAATATCTTGCTTTTAGATCTTTCATCTTTAGAACTGTAAGGGAACATATTTATATAGCATTAACTACCCAATTTGTGGTAATTTATTTCAGCACCCATAGGAAACCAATAAAGTGCTTATATAACACCTATTCAAAAAGTCTTTGAGCTAAAGGAATTATTTTGACAGTATAAACTGTCATCTCCATCAAACTTGAAAAGTAAATAAAGACTATATAACCTATGTTCAGTTAAAACTTAAGTGCAGTAATGTAACTCTAGATACTTATGATTCGGAGATCAGATTTTTTAAGTTCCAAAGTTATGGGAGTACGTCATCACTGTTTGTATTATGGAACTTAAATTGACATAAATTTGAAAACTAGAACCATAATGAGTACAGTGAACATATATCCCCTCAGGAGTTCTAGTTGGATCTAGACAGCCCAGGTGTGGGATGGATTCTCTGCCCCTGGGCAAATGTGGCTTTATTATTCCAGTTGTCTACACACCTTTTGATCTCTGAGAATTTTCTTTATTTTTTCATGAACTATACTTTTAAAGGATATGGTAATGTTTGTTTAAATCCAACTTCCCACCTGTTCTAGGTCTGCACCCAGCCAGCACTGTAAGGGGTGGGTAAACATGCATCTGTGGTGGTTGTTCTCACTGTGGTTCTGTTCCTCTGCTCTTGTCACAGAACACTGCAAAATAGTTGATGCCTGCTTCTCTCTGTATGACCTGACAGTTGCTGCACAGCCCACTCCACTTAGGCTTTTTGCTATGTTTGTCTGTTGGGCAGCTGCCAATCTCTTGGTCAGTTTTCACTTTGCTTCACATCAGTTTTTGACACAGTTGATCATTTCTTCTTCCATTTGACTCTGGAACTGGCTTTTTTGTTTCCTTTGCTGGCTCTGTCTTTTCTTCCTGCTCTCTACGTACAGGAATGCTCTAGGGATTCTCTGTTTTCTTTTTTCATATGTATACTCATGCTTTAGATCAGTCATTCTCCCTTCAGAAGACAGAGCCCATACTCTACCAGTCATTTAAACAGGGAAAATTTAATAAAAAGAATTGCTAACTAGTAAAAGGTGGTTGCCTACAAAAAGGAGTGTAGAGGTGCCCATCTGAGAAACCAGCTTCTCTCACTAGTGCTCAGGGAAAGTGAACAAAGAAAGGCTGTGAAGGAGATTCAGACCTATTTGGAAAGGGTGTATCTGCTGCCAGAAGACTCAGTCTGTTTTTGGTGAAGTATGGCAAAGGGTGCAAGCCTCCGTAAGGCAGTGGGAATAGTCACTGAGTACAGGAAACGCCTAGCACAAGCTGCAGACCAGGTCAGGACCACTGCTTGGTGAGGAGTTTAACCTCGGGCAAAGGTAACTGAACTGTGAGCACCTCTGCTGTGTTGGGACAGAATCTTTTTTTTTTTTTTTTTGGCTGGTATGTAAATTTTTTTTTTTTTATTTAAAGAGAAAAAAACATGTAAAGGGTAGAGATAATACAGAATTTCAAAAAAAAGATAAACAGTAAGAAATCACTAGTTGATAAATTACATATTGTCCTCTTAGAAATAATTGTTCAAGTTATAAAATTAAAGCATACAAAGTAGATATTCAAACAGTGAGACTGTAAACAGCTATGTATGCATGAGACTTTATATGTATTTCTATCCTTTCTGTATTAGAGGGAAAAACAAAACATAGCAAGACAAAACAAAACCAATTCCTATAAAAACATGAAACCAAAAAGTCATATAAAACCATAGTACAAGGTGATCTACAATGGTTACTGTGTTGTCTCTTATTATCTTCAATAGAATTTTCTATATCATCAGGCATAATTGAATATAGCAGTATAATTGAGTATAGCAGTAAATAACAATATTAGTAAAAATAAAACATTGTAGATAATATAAAACTTCAAAGGCAGATAATAATCAAACCAGAGTGGGAATTCTAGAGATTCTTGTCATCTTCAGTGTAGTTGCCTATACTCTCAGACTTGATACTATCAATCATAACAGCTTTGAATAAAATCTGTCAATACAAAACAGCGATCTAACAAACCAGATTCGATTACAGTCAGTCATGGTAAAACAGTGTAAGTTATACAGGGCTTCAGATTAAGTTAATAGGAAACTAAGGATGATTACCGTAATATATCCTGCTATTTTCAGGATAACTGTCTTGGCACAAAATCTTGCTGGAGGTTACAAATCAGGGCTGACTTATTAGAACTGTTACTATGATGGTGGAGAAACTTCCTGGAGAACTCCATTAGGACTACCATTGTGGAGAATGTGTGCAGACTTCTGCCTCTGGTGCCCTTGATGTTTTATGTGTAGAACAGCACATTTGAAGAAGGAAAGCCAACTCCTGGTGTAGCCTCATAGTATCTCTACAGCACCATCTATTGGCAAAGCTTACTATCAGCCTACTGGCAAAAGAAGTCCAAAGAATGGTAAATTAGGTATGGAAGCAATAAATTAATAACTGATACAATCTATTCTTTGGCTAATTAGCATCTACATGTTCCCTTTTACACATAATTTAACCAACACAACCACAGAACTAACCTTATGCTTCTACCCAGAAATGTAGTTACCCTTGAAATAAGTGACATCCTTACCCATTCCCTATGAAGAGAAGACACTCAGTCCCAAGTCATTTTATCCATTGCTAACTATATTAGCTATTCTCAAAGTTAGTCAGTCTTAGTACTTTGTTACCTTAAGACTAAGTTGTTAAGTCTCCTGCAAACTTGTATAAAATATTGAGAATAGGGATAGAGAACTAATTAGTATATCCTAAACAATATGTATAGACAGAACAAGAATTTATGCAACTTACTATAGTCCTTTTTTCTTTAATTGATCATAAAACTGTAGTTGACTTCTGTGACTTCCTTTTTTCACTTTCCATTCAGTAGTTTCCTAGTCCTTAGCTAGAACCTCAGGTGACCAGCATCATTAAGCCAGTAGGGTAACCTGAACTCTTATTACTGAATCTGAAATCTCAGTCTCTCCACAGAAATATGGTTACTGTCATTTTTCTACTGAGCTTTGTCATAGGTTATGGGAGAGGTAAGGGGCATCCCGGTGTGTTCTTTTGAGTTCGACACGATGC
Organism: Hydrochoerus hydrochaeris; assembly: GCA_004027455.1. NCBI lineage: Eukaryota > Metazoa > Chordata > Mammalia > Rodentia > Hydrochaeridae > Hydrochoerus > Hydrochoerus hydrochaeris. Next base: position 105,519 of record PVLA01006216.1, on the reverse strand, counting down.
TCTTTGCCTTCACTGTATAGCACTACTTAGTTCTCCCTTTGTAATCCTGACACTCTAGCCAGAACTGTAACTCCTTTCTTTTCCTGTTGGCTCATGTGGCAGTCTCATCTTCAGTTTAGGAGATCCACTGTTACGTTCTCAAGTAGAAGCATTCTCCTAGCTCTTGGAAACCAAGGCTGTAGATCAACATCCTTTATGGTTTTCAGGATGCAAAACTAAATTATGTAAATGAATTACTAGATTAATAGAATAACCACTAAATAGAAGAATCTATTAGATTAATAGATGGAACCCAAATCCATCTTTTGGTGTCCAGACTTGTGTGTTCTGGCTGTCAAGAAGATAGCAACATATAATAGTCTGTGATTCAAAGCTTGTACACAGCTTATAAGATAGAACTCCAGTCTTTCGGGAATTGTTTCCCAAATGGTAAATTATTCTTCAGTAAGCCATGCTGCCTTTCTGTTAGCAGTTTTGCTGAGTAATGGAAGTATCTAGTAAAACCAGTTAACTCCATGGACATGAATGTAATACTATATGTTCCTTACCAAGAATTCCTTGATCAGAAGTGTAGAAATCTGTGATGATGATTTTTTTAAATTTTTTAAAAATTTTATTTAAAGAGAAAAAGCAAAACAGAAAAAATGGTAGAAACAGTACATAATTTCAAAAAAATAAACAGTAAGAAATCACAAGTTGATAAATTACATATTCTTAGATATAGTTGTTCAAGTTACAAAATTAAAGCATACAAAGAGGACATTCAAACAGTGAGGCTGCAACAGTTCTGTTAGTAAAATACAGCAGAACAAGACAGAGCAAAGCCAATTGAGACAGTGTAGTGAAATTGGTACAGAACTTCACAGCAGGTTACCAGGATAAGTCTAATACGTACAATAGTATATCTCCTTTTCTTCATAATAGTTGTTCTTTCAAGCAGGTACAGCAAAATGGGAGGAAATACCAAACTTATAAAAACAGAATATTGAATAGAGCAATACCATTAATCAGAACAGAGCAAAACAGTGATAAAGATACTTGCCTTCTAAGAGATGGTAGAACAAAATCCTCCTTATTTTCTATATTGCATATGTTGATCTTCCCAAGAGATACTCAGATCTCTGGCTCCCATATGCTAACGGGGGGGGCGGGGGTGGATGTTTGATTCTTAGCCCACTCGCCAGTATGCTCACAGCTACTTAGCAGAGCAATGAGCTGGCTGTTTGTTTTCCCAGAGCCCCAAGTTCCAACATGGTGCAGAGCTCAGGAAATGCTGATGGTTCTCGCTCTGGGGCGGCCACAACTTCCCAGGCCACAGCCACTTACCAGAGCAGTGAGCTGGCTGCTTGTTTTCCCAGCGCCCCAAGTCTGTAATGATGATTAAACATCTTGTTTGTCCATGGATTCTGGTGCTAATTGAAAGCATTATGGACAAGGCAAATCCAGAATTCGTGTCTATTCCACTGAATATGAACCCTTGTCACCTGCATAGTGGAAGAAGTTCAATATAATCATCATTCCACCAGGTGGCCGACTAGTCTTCCTAGGAAATGGTGACATATCAAAGGTTTCCTTGCTCTTTACTATTAATAGATTAGGTGTTCAGCAGTGATGATAGCAAGATTAGCCTTGTTAAGAAGGTTGTATTTTTTAGTCCAGGAATAGACTCTTGTCCTTTTCAAAGTAAGCCCACTGAGCTAATTGGCTAGGGGAAAAAAAGGCTAATAGCCTGAGCATAACATTTTCCTGTCTGATTATTAAGAACTTCTACTGTAGTGGATGGCTTTGGACATAAAAATCTTCACAGCCTGTACTCTTTCTGAGAGTTTTATTCATACTTGTATTTTTCAGTTTTCTTTGTCTCTAACCTTCCACTCCTGTTTCTTCCAAGTCCCTAACTATTCATTAATTCTCTAGCAACTTCAAGTGAATCAGCGTAGATCTGCATATTTGGTCATCTTTTATAGCAAAGTAAAAGACCAAATTACTGCTTAAAGTGCTACATCCAGGGAGATTTTAAACTTTGCTTCTGTCCTTTAGGGCCACCCTGAAGTGGAGTTGTAAGCCTTTCAGGTGGATGCCAACATATGCAGAAAAATTCTTCCTCAGTGAATTGATCATGAGGAATACTCATGAGCACAGAGGTATAGATTCAGAGAGGGATGAAGCATTGCAGCAGGAATTATCAAAAAGATTTTGAGCCCCCTAATGATGCACATTACTTACAGTTTTCAGATCTCTCCAAGCCTGTCTTTTATATTTCGTGTGCACTTGATACTTATTGCTGCTCTGTACACTTTTTCCGGGGTTTGGTTGTCATGTAACTTACAGTTTATGATTAGAAACTCAGGACACAAAAATAGTTACTTGATGATAACTTAGGTTTATGCATTTACTCTAACAAGGTCTAGTAGCAAGCTAGAAGCTGTTTCTCAAAAGGAAAATAGTAACCTGTAAAGGACAGCATGGATTTACTCTTTAGTATGTGGTTTGCTGCATCCTATGCAGCTCTCAAATTCCCAGGGGTGGGCAGGGAGGATGGCAAGAGGATGGAGAAATAAAGACGAGAGGCAATATACAGAAAGTTGAGGTAAGGTGAGGCCCTCTCTGGATGAGAGAAAAGGAACTGCTTAACCACCGCAGTGCATTTACTTACACATGCAGAAAGTCGATGTCAGATGAAACCCCTTTGCCTAACCATTAGCTCGTTTCTCATGCCCCATATTCTTGGGGCTGGAATACCTGTTTCCGTAGGGAACTCCATGCCTTCAGGGTGTTCCTTGGGTGCTCTGTGCTCTTGGCTCAATCACTAGCTCAGCAGTTCCTGACAGTGGTCCTTTAATGTGATACTCCTTGGATAGTGTTCAGAGGCTGCATACAATATCCCTGTATATGACAGATAACTGGGTCTCAATGAATCTGTTGATGTTTTTCTTCCCAAGAGGAAGATCTTGCCTTCTTTTCCTCAGATGTTCACTGACAGCTGGAAGCCTTCTAAATGAGTTGGTAGGTGGGTAGCAGAAGCTTAATGAAATGTATATGTTGCTTCCAAAACCTGCCAAGCATTTTCTTCCTTCTGTTCATGGCAGGTGATAGGAAGTGCAGCAACTTACATTTGACCTTGGGAGAAATATCTTGACTCCCTGACTGGACAGTAGGTGGCAAGTCCCTGAGTTTTTATGGGGATTGACTGCCACTCCGGATTCACATGTATTCCTAAGACATCTAAAGTACTTACTCCCTGTTTCCCATATCCATTCAGCATCATGTCATCAGTGTAGTGAACCATTGAGATTTTTTGTGCAATGTCAGGACAGTCCAATTCTCTATGGACTTACTATGGCAGAGAAAAAAGAATTGAAATAGCATGAGGCAAGGCTTTGAAGATACAAGCCAGGTAAAAGTAAACTGCTTCTGGTGGTCCTTACAACTTGGCATGAAGAAAAAAGCACCAGCAGGTGCAATAACTGCCTAACAATGCTAGAGGCTGTGTTACTATGTTGTAGTAAAGATACTACATCTGGAAAAGCAGTTTCAGTTGGAGTCACTGCCTGGTTAAATATAGTTTCCATTTATTATCTGAAATCTATCTAATTTCAGTATGGACCCTACAGGCAAGTTTACTTGATGTGATAGTCCCGTTCCTGCATATTGAAAGGTGGTGTTTGTGATTTTTACAGTTCTCAGGCTTGAGATTTTGCTTCTGACTTTCTGGCTTGGTAGAGATGAGAATTTCTAGAGGGTTTCACTTAGCTATACTTATCATAATGACCCTACCTCCATGAACTACAGCATCAGCTAGGAAGACTGTCATTCGCTAAGTACTTTAATTCAGGAATTGGGTGGGATCCACAAGCCACCTAGAGCCACTCTGGTTCAAATGTGGCCTAAGACTTCATTCCTAATGTGATCACCATAAGCTCCCACTTTAGTAGAAAGCAGCAGCATTTTATTTTCCCAACAGTATATTTTTTTTTAAAGCATCAATTCAGGGTCTGTGTGTGGTAATCCTTGAAAGTTTGGATTATTTCCTCTTCCCAGTCTACAGCCATTCTCCTAAGTCACAGATCCCTCTGAAGAAGATAGACCTGTGTGGCAGTACCATGGTCCTTCCTAAACAGGACCTTGTCTTCCTCTCATTTAAGAGGCTCTGAGTACAGGGACTGGCTTTGGTCTGAAAGCTGGAAAGTAGAGAATCTGTGACTCTCAACTATGGATATTTAAGTCATGTTTTTACCTATTGTGTCTGGATCTTTTCCTATTGCATAGTTAATGAGTAGTCTACCTGTTTCTAGAGAAATCTGCTTATGTAATTAGCCAACAACAGAAATCTCCAAAGGCCAAAAAATTCTTGTTATTGGTACATCCCTCCTGCCCTTTGCTGTAAAACTGTGTATCTTGTCTGTGGTGGTTCAGTTGTTCCTTGGCTTCTAACTTCTCCAGGAATCCCTATTGAATTAGGGACGCCACATCAGTGCCCGTATCTCCTATGTTCATTCTTGCCCTACATAGGATAACAATCACAGAGTCTTCCAGGATACACATTCTGCCCTTAACGTATTTCTTGGTACCTTAATGAAGTGACTGTTTTCTAGACTTTCATGAGGGATATAGTTAGTAGATGGGTATGAGGACTGTGTATTAAAAAACAACAGTTGGTCATGGTAATGCACACCTGTAATCACTCAAGAGAGGCTGCAGCAGGAGGGTCACTGTGAGTTGAAAGCCAGCCTGGGCTATTATAGTGAGTTCAAGGGCAGCCTGAACTACATGGTGAGACCCTGTGTGAAAAAACCAAAAAGAAAAGAAAAATTAATAACAGTTGTACCTCCTTAAGATTTAGGGGGGAAAAGATTTTAGGAGCTAGAAGAGGAGGTAAATACCACCTCGACATTATGGGTTAGTCCATGGAGCAAATTTATCCCCCATCATAATTTTGTAAACAAAGTTTTATTAGATCACAGCCATATCCATTTATTTATTATCTAGGACTTTTGCAGCATTAGAGTAGTTGTGATAGAGTTTATGTCCTGCAAAGCTGAAAATATTTAAATCTAGTCCTTTAAGAAAAAGTTTGGCCATCTCTGTGCTAGAAGATGCTTAGATTTGATCCAAGTTGTAAATTTAGAGACCACAAAGAGTAGCTGTGATGGTTCTTCAGAAAGATGGGCATATGTTTGCAAACAACTGCCCAGACAATCAGACTTCTTGGATCCAGGGAAGCAGGTCATGTGTGCTAAAAAATGAGACCCAGAATAACACAGAAGTTTGAGATTTCAGCTTTGTCTGAATCCAACCAGATGTTCTCATTCAGTGCTATACTTTTTGTATAAGAAGCTTGGTAAAGCTGTGTATTTCAACTAATGTTGTAAGTGTGCCACCTTCATAGCTAAAGATAGGTTTAATTTTTAGTCACTATGAAATATCAAGAGTGCTTCTAGACTTGCCATGATGCTCGCTCTCTCTGAGGCTACAACTTCATGCAGAGTGGTTAAGAACTGAGCTGGTTACTTCTTTCTGTATACATTTCATGCATTCAGTGGAATCTATTACATAGCACTGTCCTTATAGTAATCATTGTAATTATGAAGAACAGCAGCCTATTGGGCTCCCAGGAAACTTACTATAGCACAGAATCCATTACCGTCAACAGCAGGAAATAATCTGAATAATTGTGATAGCTGTGCATACCTTGGATTACTAGGATTCTGTTTTGTGTTGGCAAGGAATCAACACTGTGCTCAAGCACACAGTTTATGAAATGTTAACTTTAAAAAGTAGTTAATCATGAAAAAAGTGTAAGAGTTTTTGAGGGCTATACAAGTAGCATCTGCAGAAAGCAGCTACTACTTATCAGACTAATGAAGAGTGAACAGGAATGAATGTAAAGAAAGGACTATTCCTCTCTAACCCACACTTGAGATTGCACTCTTTGGAGAAGGATGCACCAGTATCCTTTGCCACCTGTCAGTGGTAGAGAAGTTTTCCAGAGGACATAGGTCTCAGCTGATGTAGGAAATCTTCTGCTATGGTGGCAGAAAAACTTTACCTCTGTCCTCAACTCCCGTTTACCTGCTGGGTCCAGCAGGCCAGAGAAAGGAAACAAAGTTAATTCTATCTTGGCCTTTTAGTTTTCCTCCAATGCCTCTACTGGCCAAAACCAAGTTATCTGGCAAAGGAAAAATGGATATATGGTTCAGCTTCAGTATCAAATATTAGGAAAAAGAAGAATAACTTCAATGGCAATAAATTAAATTCCTTACCCTGTTTCATGGCTGTAACTACCATCTGGATGCTACTACTTCCCATATCTCTTCCTCGTTCTTCATTGGGCTCCAGAGAAGTATTAATGTATCAAACTGGCTCCTTCATGTGTTCATTTGAGTCTTAAGCATCGCCAACTAAAGGAGTGCAGAAGTAAACACCTGTACTTCCTCTCATTTCCCCAACTCAGCATATGGCATCACCATTCAAGCAGAAACCCAATATGGATTTTTATGTTTTTTTCTCTTACTCTGCATACATTTAGTCAAAGTACTACCTTGTCTATCTTCAGAACATGTTCAAAATATGTCTCATCACCTCCACTGCTGCCATCCCGCTTCAGGTCATCCTCATCTCTTAATTCTCAAATCATCCCAGGTTCCCTTGTTACTATGTGTTATTTTAACAGTGCATGTTTAATAATTAGATGACTTTTTTCCCTTAATTCATTGTACATTTTTTCATTCTGTATCAGCAATACCCCATCTCTCCTCCACAAATTTCATACAGAATACCAAAAGCCTTGATGTTTTCCATTATGCTTGCTGATCTTTTGATGTCAGGATAAGCCTAGTTTTGTGCATTTTTCAATGTGGTGATAACTTCTTAAATTAATAAACTTATATCGATAATAAAATTAATGTTCCATTTGTAATTTTGAATCTTAAATAGATCTTCCTAGTTGAAATTAGTAATTTCTGTTGTCAGATTTCTTTCTTTTGTACTTATTTTAGCATGGTTTTGGAAATAGGATGTGGTCTATTTTGAAGAAAGTTCTGTGTGCTGCTAAGAAAATGCATGTCGTATTGTAATATGGTAGAATACTTTCTAGATGTCTATTAAGTTCATTTTGTTCAAATGTGTAGTCCAGCTCTGGTATTTTCTTGCTGATTGTTTATCTGTCTCTCTGTGAAAGTATGGTATTAAGGTCACATACTATGTTTGTGTTGTTGCTCATTTGATCTTTTATGTCCAGCAGCGTTTATTTTATGAAATTAGGTTTACCAGTATTTACTGCATATATATTTACCATTTTTATCTTCTTGATGAATTGTTGTTAACTAATACGTAGTGAACTTATTTGCCTCTTCTGGTTAATTTTGGTTTCAAGTTTACTCTGAGAATGAGTTTGCTACCTCTACTTGCTTTTGGAGTATGTGGAATAGTGTTTTTCACCCTTTGATTTTTAGGTATGGATATCTTTTGGGATTAGGCAAGTTTCTCGAATACAACAGAACGTTAGATTCTTTTTTTTTAATCCAGAATGCCAGTGTGTGCTTTTTATGGGGGGGGGCATCGAGGCCATGTATGTTGAAAGTTATTGCTGAAAGTTATTGATTTATTCCTGTCATTGTGGGGTTTTTTTCTGTTGATGATTTCTTTATTTTTCCTTTTTTGTTTGTTTAACTACTTACCTTGCTTGATGTATTCATTCATCCATCAGATTTTTTAAGCATGTTTTAGTTTAAGTTTATTGGTACAATTTAAGTATACAGAATAACCACATTCATTACAGGGAATTTGTATCTGTCCATGATATATCTTGTTTTTTCCTTTTTCTCCCTCATTCCGAACCCCTCTTTTCAAAACCCTTTCATTTCCCCATTCACAAAACTCGGTTTTTATTTTATCCTTTTTTCTCTCTTTTTTCTTTCAGTTCCTTGCTTTCCCCTCCCACTCCCTATTTCCCTTTTCCTTTTAAACAATTTCTTCTGATTCACAATATTTATTGTACATTTATGATCTTATTTACATTCTCAGTTTCTCACATTAGAGAGATTATGCAATATTTGCATGTATGTTCAATTTATTTCACTTATGATTATAGTCTGAGGGTTCATCCATTTAGTTATAAATGTCTCAATTGTATCTTGCTCTTTGGCTGAGTAATACTCCATTATACATTTTAAAAACCCACATCTTTTTTATCCATTCATTGGTTCATGGGCATTTGGCTTACTTCCAAGGCAACAGGGATTTAGCTCAGTGGCATAAGTGCCTGCCTGATTGCTTCCAAGATTTAACCATTACAAACCATGCCACTGTAAATGTGTGTGTGCATATATTGCTGTGGTACTGTGCTTTTAATTCTTCTGTGAAGACACTCAGAAGGGGGTTGAATGAGACCTCTAATCCTAGTTTTTTGAGTAATCTCCACACTGATTTCCACAGTGGTTGCACCAGTCTGCATTGCCATCAATAACTGAGAAGGGTTCCTTTTCCCCACAGCCTCTCTAGCATGTTATTAGTTGCTTTCTTGATAATAGCCATTCTTTCTGGAGTGAGATGGAATCTCAGCATAGTTTTAATTTGCATTTGTTGAATGACTAGTGATGCTGAGCAGGAACTATCACAAAAAATCAACAACTGGGATCTCTTATTATTAAAAAGCTTTTCCACAACAGAAGAAATCACCAATAGAGTGAAAAGACAACCCACAGAGTGGGAAAAAACTTATGCAGCTGTTCTTCAGACAAAGGACTAACATCTAGAACATGTAAAGAACTAAAAAATATCAGACCCATCAAACCCAAAGACTCAATCCAAAACTGGGCATCTGAGATAGACATTTTTCAGAAGTACAAATGGCATCTGATTTTTTTTTTTTTTTTACTTCGTTGGGTTTGTTGTCTCTGTCTAGGATATTCTTGAGTACTTTTTGGAATGCTTGTCTGGTATTCACATATCTCTTAAGATGTTTTTTGTCATGGAATGTCCTTATTTCACTAGTTTTGAAAGATAGTTGGGCTGGAATAAATCAGACTCAGGTTTAAATATCACATTGTTTCTCTTAGGTATCACATTGTTTCTTAGGTAAGAAGCCCAAAGGGTAAATAAGGAACATAATGGAGGATATATATGGAGAAAACCATGTTCAAATGGACGGGGGGAACAAAGGGACGGGGAGGAAAAAGGAAAAGAAAAGAGTAAAAGGGAAGAAATGGAAACAAAGCTTTTATAAATGGGGAAGAGAAGAAGGGCAAAGGAATAGGGGGAAAAGACTCAAGACATATTATGTACAGATACAGAGTCCCTATGATGAATGTGATCAATATGTATGATAAACATGTACTAATAAAAAAATCCACAGTTAGAAAGAAACACCTAACTGTAAGATCTCCTAACCTTTAAAATTTGTATTGAGAAGTCACCTGTAATTTGGATGAGTTTACATTGGTACGTGATAATCCTGCCTTTCTCTGATAACTTTTAAGATTCTTTTAGTTGGACATCTAGGATTTTGACAGTTAAGTCTTGGGAAGTTTCTTTTTTTCTTATAGTTTTAATTAGTGTTCTATAAGCTTTGCTTACCTATGTGTTGAAATCTTTCCTCAAACATGGAAAGGTTTCTATTATGATTTCTGTAAATAGGTTTTTTTTGTTTCATGTGTGCTATCTTCTCATTTTTCTCTAAGTCCCGTTAGCATTAGGTTAGTCTTAGTGTCATCTAGTGGCTGTCAGATGAATTTTTCTTGTTCTTTTATCGTTTTTAGGCTTAAAAATGAGTCATTTGTTCCATTTTGGTTTCAATTTTGGAAACCTTATTCTCACATTGGTCATTTCTGAAATTTATGAATTCTATACAGTTGTCTCTCTCAATAACTTGTCTGCACCTTTTCATGAAGTCTGTATTTTTGGTGAATTTTTCATTCATGCTTTGAACTGTTTTGGTCAGCTCTTCTCACTTTTTATCTGTTTCTCCATATCTACAGTATAGTGGACAGCTTATATGTTGATTCTGTTATCTTTTGAGTCATGTTTTCTTCAAACCTATTGAATTTCTTTAGCTTTTCTTTAATGATTTTGAAAAGACCTACTAGCTGATGTTTGCTTTTCTGTCATTGGTGCCTCCTTGGATCTGTTTTGGGAAACTTTAGGAGGTTTATATTGCCTTGGTTTTTTTTTTTGTTTGTTTGTGTTTGTGTGTGTGTGTGTGTGTTTCTGGTGCTGAGGACTGAGGTCAAATGGAGTGAGGAGAGTTGTTGTTGATATGAGGATCTCTGTAGTTAGAACCAGTTCTCCAATTATGTGTTTGTGGCTTTATATGTCTAGGAATAATGTTCATTCCTATAGGCTTTTCAATTTAATTAGGGTGGACTTTGTCACCATGTTGTAAGGAGAAAACTTCTATTGGTTATAATAACATAAGCAGAACTGAACATATGTTAATCATAAACATTAAAGCTCATTTTGATGAATTTGCTTTTTTATTAGTACCTCTTACAGACTTTATTGTACTGTGATGTGTAAGGTGTGTACACGAGGAGAGGAAAGGTAAAGGGAAGGGAGTGTGTCAGTGGAAAAGAGGAAGATAAGGGATATGTCAATAGGTAGAAAAAATCCACTTATATGGTTCCCTGTTATGCTTATCCCTAGGTAGATGGAGAGGAGGGTAAAAGGTAAGAAGATGTGATGGTGAGGAGTAGGGTAGGACTCAGAATAAGGCAGGAAGAGAGGTAAAAGACAGAAGGGAAGGCAAATTAAAACAGGGAGCAGGTCAAGTGGGAAACTCTTGAAACTTAAAAGAGAACCAAAAGAAAGAAAAGTTCAAAGAGAAAGGCAAAGAATGAAAAGAAAAAGAAAAAGCAAATAACAGCAACAAAAACCAACCAGAATAACCCAAATCTAACAAATTAGCAATGTTACAATACCTATAATTGCCAAAACCACCACCAAAATAAAAATAAAAACTTTGGCATAGTTGTTTTCAAAATTGATGGAGAAATAAGATACTTTCATGACAAAGAACTCCTGAGGAAATTTATCACCACCAAGCCAGCTCTTCAGTATGCTCCGAAGCATGTATTAGAGAAAACAAAAACCACAACCACAAGAACACCGGTGGAAGGAAGCCAGCAGGTGAGGCAAACAATTAAGTAGAGGGGAAAGACAGGGAACCAACTACAGGTAAATAAAATGAAAAAAGTAAGCCAATACATATCAATTTTGAAACCATCAATGTAAACAGACTCAACTCACCAATCAGACTTGCAGAATGGATCAAGAAGTAAGATCCTATAATATACTGCAGTCAAGAAACATTTAACTCAAAAAGAAATTCACAGACTGAAAGGTAAAGGATAGAAAACAGTACTCCATGTAACAGGATACCAGAAAAAAACAGGGGTAGCTATTCTAGTCACAGACAAACCAGGACTGATCAAAAGAGACAAAGAGGGTCACTATATACTTGTTAAAGGAAGACTGTAAGAATAAGAGATAATTGCAAATGCAATTCTGGCCAACAAAGGTAAGCTGGGTGGGGGGCATCACAATCCCTGACTTGAAATTATAGTACAAAGTACTGTGATAATGTCAACATGATATTGGAAAAAAAACCTGAGGATCAGTGGAACACAATAGAAGATGCAGACACAACTCCAAACACACTAAACCGCCTTATCTTTGACAAAGGACTTAAACACTTTCACAGAAAGAAAACCTGTGTAAAAAATGGTACTTAAAAAATTAGCTTTCCACGTGTCAGTGACTAAAACTAGACCCATATCTATCACCATCCACTAAACCAAAGTCAAAATGTAACAAAGATCTAAGTATTAAAACAGAAACACTAAAACTACTGCAAGAGAAGATAAGTAGAAATCTTGAAGAAAAAGGTGTAGGCAGAGACCTCCTGAACAAAACCCAGACTGCATAGGAAATGCTACAGAGAATAAACAAACAGGATCTGTTACTAAAAAGCATTTGCACAGACAACTCAGAGTAGGAAAAAATTATAGCCAGCTGTTCCTCAGTCAAAGGACTTATATCTAAAACATATAAACAATGAAAAAAATCAGTCCCCTCAAATTCCAAGACGCAATCCAAAAATTGACATCTGAGATGAAAATACACTTCTCAGACAAGAAGTGAACAAATGGCAAATATATGAAAAAAATCTTCAATATCACTGATCATTTGAGAGATGTAAATTAAAATAAACTTGCATCTCACCCCAGCAAGAATGGCTAGCATCAAGAAATTGACCAATAACAAATGCTAGTGGGGCCGTGGGGAAAAAGGAACACTTCTTCACTGTTAGTAGGCATGTAGACTGGTACAACCAGTGTGGAAATCAGTGCGGAGATTCCTCAAAAAACTAGAATTAAAGGTTCTGTTCCCTTTCTGGGTATCTACCCAGAAGAACTGAGAACATCATACCATAGCCATATATATATATATATATATATATATATATATATACCTATGTTTATATTGGCACACTTTGTAATAGCTAAATCTTGGAAACAAGATGCCAAATGCCCATCCACCAAGGAATGGATAAAAAAATTGTATTTTTCTGTTATGGAATATTACTCAGCCACGAAGAAGGATAAGCTTGAGACTTTTATAGGTAAATGATTGCAATTCAAGACAATACTTATAAATGAAATAAATCAGACTTGCGTATGTAAACATCATATCATCTCCCTAGTGTGAGAAGCTTTGAAACAGTAAGATCCAGAATGTACATAGATACTGTGAAATGGAAATATGTTTTCTCTTTTCTCAAAAGGAAAGAAACTGAGATGGAGAAAGGAGGAAAGGAAAAGGAAAAATCTATATATAAATGTATATACAAGATCATTAAGATAATTATATTAATTTCTCTTAGTTCATTGAAAAGGCTTGTGCTAATATTGTTTGGACAATTTTTCATGCCTATATCTTGTACTTTGAGTAACTACTTTTGAAGATAACAATACACAATGTATTAACCATTGTTACTGTCCTAAATTATTTTGTTTTGAAATTGGGTTTTTTCTCTGTAAAATTATTTTTTTTTTTTAAAAAAAGCAATAACTCCAATCTTTTGCACAGTTCCTTCTCCCCTGGTGTCACTGGTTTCAATTAAGCACAGAATTTCCTCCTGTGGAGACAGTGCCTCTCTGAAGCTTTGGGGTGTGTTGTTCCCTCTTAACTCATGGAACTCATGGAGTTCATCCCCAAATCGCTGACTTGAGACAGGCGTCCTCCACACCTCTGTAAATCTGCTTGTCTTGATTTATTTGGAGGGTAAATATCATGGACTTTTCTGTATCTTCCCCTCATAGGTGTGTCTGTTTCTCTCCCTCTGTGCCTCCCTCCCTCCCTCCCTCCCTCCCTCCCTCCCTTCCTTCCTTCCTTCCTTCCTTCCTTCCTTCCTTCCTTTCTCTTCTTTCATAGGTTTTTCTTGCCTGTCATATGACCCTAAGGCCACTCTCCCAGGTTTTGATTGCAGTTATCTGTTTCTGCTTCACAGAAACCACAAGAAGGCATTCTTTTCTCTCCTGGCTTCTGTTGCTATGCTGTTTTCTGATTTCCTCACAGGACTAAGGTTCAGTTCCTCCTTAACTTTTCTGCTAGGCATTCCTGGGTATCCCCACCACTACCACCAATGGGCTTCCAAGCCACCGACAATCATGAATATTCCACATACCACACTCCCATTGCATGTGGGAGAAATCAGTGGATGATGATGATGATGATGATATTAAACCTTCTCTCCCTCCCTTTGGTGTCTCACTACCTGCTGACTCCGTCCAGGAGCTGTGGTAAACTCAGTGAAGTTTTACTCCATTCTGATTGAGGCTTTCATGAATCTCTAGATTAGAGTCGTCTAACTTCACCGCAGATAGCTTGGGTTTATTTAGTGTAGCAGATTGTCCTCAGGGCTAACATTCTCCCTCCTCGGTCAACCAGGACTATTGTCCAGCTGGATTGTCTCTTTATTTATTGTTCATTATTAGACTTTATCTTTCACACTGCCTCAAGGTAGCTGCTTTTCTTCAGTGCTCAATCAGAGGTACTCACTGTTACTAGCGCCCCCATCTTGCTTGCTCAGTATTCTGTTGTTAGATTTTTCAAAATATTTAAAAGCATTTTTGCATAAAGTTGATCTTACTCCTTAAATTTCTGATTCATTACATAAAAATCTACAAACGTTGCACCCCTTTTTATTTCCCAAAAGTATTGCTGCTTATTTACACGACTTTTTTTTTAAGACAAGGTCAGTCTGGCCTTGAACTCACTTTGGAGCCCAAGCTGGCCTCAACTCACCTGCATCACTGTGCCTAGCTGTCAGTGGGTTTTTCATGTCAACTAATATCTCTCATTCTTTTTCATCACATAATTTCTTTCACAACTAATTATGCTCACTTTTGTAAATTGAGAAATGAATTTGAGTTTTTCTGTTTGTTGTGGGATTCTTTTGTTTTGTTTTTTGGCAGGGGGATTTTTGAGACAGGGTCTCCCTATGTAGTTCATGCTGACCTTAAACTCACAATGCCCAGATTGGCTTTTGAACTCATGATGATCCTCCCACCCTAGCACTCCCTCCCAAGGACAAGGATTACAGGCATGTGCCACCATTCCTGGCCAAAATGAGTTCTTATGCCTCATTAGAATTCTATACTTGGATTTTCTTAGAAAACTTGTTCTGTATCTTTTCCTTTTTTATTTTTGTTTTATTTTGAGATAGGATCTTTTTATGTAACTTGGGCTGGCTTTGAACTCTCAGTCCTTCTCTCAGCCTTCCAGTGAGTGCATCACCATGCCCAGTTTATGTGCATCACTGGACTCCTTTTTTATGTTGACTTAAGGCAATGATAAATATAGGCATCTTCTTTGAAATTAAAGGTCTTTTAATCTTATACTTTAAAAGCTAATTTAAAGAATTATCTGATACATGTTCTCTTTCTCTTGTAGGTGGGAGGTGTTGCTGTTTTTCTCCTGATGGAAAAGCTTTAGCTGTAGGTCTCAGTGATGGAAGTTTCTTAATGGCAAATGCAGATACTCTAGAGGACCTTGTGTCTTTCCATCACAGAAAGGATATTATTTCAGATATTCAATTTTCACCTGGTAAAATAACACTCAAATTGTATTTGATTATTAATTTTGGTCTGTCAGTGAGTGATTTTTTTAACAACTTATTTTATCTCAGAATGTTTTTTTACTAGAGGAGGCCATACGGTGAGAAATAAAACTGTATTTGATTAGTGCAAATATCTTACTGAGTGCTAATTCTTATGTCACTACATTTTCCATATAAGTTGGACCAGGGCATTTCTCTAAGCCTCAGTGTTTTCATTTGTAACATAAAAAGGATTAGATGACTGTTTTTATATTAGTAGAATTTGAAATTGTATTACTCTAACAATTTTCTCATATTCATTATCTGCTAGTAAACCTACTATAACATAGGAATTACTAATGTTAAGGCAAAATTTGCTTCAGCTGATTTAATTTCCTTTTTTCCTAAATTTAGAGAGTGTGTTTAATATGATGTATATCTAAATTGCACTGTGTATAATTTTTGGTAACCTGCTCTCTACTGAACTAATTCATTACAGTAAAACATGCTCCATTTTGTTAATTATATGCTTGAAAAATGTGTTGTTTGACATTTGACATGTCTCTCTTTAATATAACATATGAAACACCTAAGATTTCTCCAAAAATATATTAAGAAAATTAACTCTAGTTGCAGAGTATAAAAAAATACTTCCACTGGTACAAAATACTGAGCAAATATGTTTCTGTTGTAGGTTCTGGGAAATACCTAGCTGTGGCTTCGCATGACAGCTTTGTAGATATATACAACGTGATGAGCAGTAAGCGGGTAGGAATATGCAAAGGAGCGACCAGCTACATAACTCATATTGATTGGGACAGCAGAGGTAAGACTTAATGTTTGAGGAAAGTTTCATTTGACTTAACGTGGTTTGGAATTTTTTGTTGTTGTTGTTGTTGTTTTAGTTTACTGAGACAAGATCTTGCCATTGTAGTCCAAACCAGTCTTAAATTTGCTGCATAGCCCAAGCTGGTCTTGAATTTGAACTCTTCCTGCCTCAGCATCCAGCGTGATGGGATTATAGGTGTGCAGCACCATACCAAGAAGTATAGCTTTTAAAAGAAAATAACTGCAGTATGATTTAACAGGTTCACAAACCTTGTGAAAAACAAACATTGCTCTCAATTTATTTTCCACTACTTTATTTTACATCTGAACATGAGCACTATAGCACTTACTGTACTTTTTAATACTTCATGTCATTATAATGATAGTAGTTATTTAAATATTATAAAAACTATTTTTAGTCATGATAATGCAGTATATTTTGTCAGATTAATTTGACAAACTTCGAATTTAGAATAAAAAGTTAATGATAATTTTGTTATTTCCCCTAATAGTTGGTATAAAATATATTTCCAAAAAATAGTCACATAATATAAAAAATTTGATGAGTGTCATCATTCTTTCAGTGCACATTGTCTTTGTTTTTTGTTTTGTGGGGTTTTTTTGGTATCAGGTATTAAACTCATGACCTCACACCTGACAGGCAGGAGCTGTGCTGCTGAGCTGTATCCCCAACCCAAGGGTCTTCGTTTTTTAGCAGAATGCATAGTATATTACAGTGTTTGATAAATTTGGATGAATGTCAAATATTTTAAATGCTCCCTTTTCTAGGGATTATATTTTAAATTTTCAACTTTATAAGCTTAATATTATAAATTAAGGTTTTTCCAAATACTGTTAAAGTATTTCCAATTACTTTTTTTAAAAAAATTTCTAGAACTTGTTTCTAAGGTTTTTGCATTATAAATAACAGAAATATTTTTATATTTACATACATGAAAATTTCATGTTTACATACATGAAAATTAAATCATAGCCAGGTGTGGTGGCACCCACCTGTAATTCCAGCACTTGGGAAGCTGAAGTAGGTGAATTGCTGTGAGTTTGAGGCCAGCCTGGGCTACACAGTGAGTTCAAGGCCAGCCTGAACTGCATAGCAAGACCCTGTCTCAAAAAGACCACAAAAAATTAAACCATTAATGAATGGATTAATTAATTATAGAGATTAAGAAAATATAATGATCTTAGTATGTATTGATTCCAGAATACAATGGTTTTTATATTTAAGCTTAGTTTTTTCCCATAAAATGTAAGCATTATACTAATGATATACTATTCATACTTTTATATTTCTATATTATTTTAAGGAAAGCTTTTACAGGTCAACACTGGTGCTAAAGAACAATTATTCTTTGAAGCTCCTAGAGGAAAAAAACAAACCATCCCTAGTGTGGAGGTAGGAGGAGACTGGTGCTTATAGTGGTTTTTATATAAAAGTAAGAGTAGTTAAAAAACTGATACTTTTTCATTATTTATTTACTTATGAAGCTTGTACTGATCATATTACATATGGCTTTTCTTTGGGTGAGTTTATCTTTCTGGGCTAAAATACATAAATGAATAGAGGAAGAGACATGTTTTAAGAGATGGAATAAATCACTAGTGGCTATGCTTAAATCACAGTCTTCCAAGGACAAAAGCATCCACTGAGAAATAGAGAACATGGCATCTAATTTGAAATACTGCATGTTTGCCGCATCTTTTGGAACCCACATACCTAAGATGTTCTTTGGAAAATTTCTAGTTTAAAAAAATAAGAAAAATTGTGTTTAGATTTTTTTTAAAGTAAGAAAAATTATGTTAAGCTTTGTGCCTGGCAACAGTAATTTTGTTGATATGTCTTAAGAGATGCTTACCAAATTTAACATGAAATGGCTTACTAAAGGGAGAGACTCTAAGTAAAAGTTACTAATTTGGTTGAGTTTAGTTGTCAATTATATATTACAAACTTAAAGCAGTTTTTTCTTTTTTGTTTTTTTTTTTTTAGGTGGAAAAAATTAGTTGGGCATCATGGACCAGCGTGCTTGGTGTGTGCTGTGAGGGAATTTGGCCAGTAATTGGAGAAGTCACAGATGTCACTGCCTCTTGCCTCACCAGTGACAAAATGGTCCTAGCTACAGGGGATGATTTGGGATTTGTGAAGTTATTTAGATATCCTGCTAAAGTATGTTTAACTTTCTAATGATCATAATTACAAAATGGTTAAGGTTGTGTCCTTTTATAACATTTCATTGTTTTAATATGAACATGAGGTATGATTAGAAACTGCACTCATGTTTAAATTTTTTGAAATTTATTACAGAAGACATTACCATTAATTCCCCTCCACATGGTTCTTGCTACTTTCTTCAGCAGCTTTGGAAGTCCTCTCTTGCCAGTGTCTTTAATTGTGCTATAATGGCTGACTCAGTGTCCTAGGTCCATTCAAAATGTTTACCTTCACAATCATTTTGACTTTGGGAAAGAGCCAGAAGTCCCGTGATGCCAGGACACTATGAATGAGGACACAGTGTAATGTTTTTGCAAGCCAGTCTTGGTAGTTGGCAGCAGGATATACCATATATTATTTCACACTTCATAAAGATGCTATCAAAAGAAGACTTCAAAAACTGCTTCAGAAAGTAGCAAGAAATGATATGAAAAGTGTATTTGAAATGAGGAATGTATTATGATAGTGACTAATGGCAACGTGTCTATTACCATAATAAGTTTTATAAATTTAAACATTAATTGTATATTTGGATCATACATCATAGAGTATATATATAATATACAGTGTTGTACCATAAAAGATTCAGAATTGTTTCCTATTCTTGGCATCATATTTATACTTGTATCTAGAATATCTATTCTAATATATGATCCCATGCCTTAAGCTGTATATTATATTGTACAGTGTTTTTCAATACTGAGTAATATAAATACCCCTTTTAAAAGACACATTCCTTTAATCCCAGTATTAGCTTAAATAAATTTACTATTTTTACTAAATATGTACCATTAAGAGTAAATACAAATTTTGTAGACATTGCTTTTAAATGTAAAATGTTTCAGCCATTAAATATAAAACACTTAAACATTTATAAATTAAAACAGGCAAAATTGATTTTCTGTGATGAATGGTATTTTTGCTGAAATTAACTGTACAGATTCTTTGGAGTTCTGTGTACCCACTCTGCGTTGGCATGGTTACTCAATTCCTTTTTCTCTTCAAACTACTACCTAACAATACAAAAATATCACATTCAGATATATTTATTTTAACTGTCACAAATTAAGTTATATATTGTAATCTTACACCAACATGAACATAAACCTAAGTATGAAATACGATATTGAAATCATTATGGTTGTGGTTGTTTTAGGTAACTGCTCATATATTAATACTTTTATATCAGCACTGAAGTAAAACAGTAAACTCCAACACTCAAGAAAATATTCTACAAATCCTGTTTTAGATACATAGAAGTGTTAGAACCTTGGTTGACAAGAATGTGTTCCACTAAAAGTATCAGTCAGAAACTTCACTTTCAGGATTGCAGATCCTGTAAATCCCTTAGGGACAGGGGAATCTAGGATATTGGTCTACAGATTTCTTCCTCTTTCCATTATAGCAAGAGTCACACAGTCTTAGAAAAACTACATCTTACAGTATTTTGATGACTGTCCCAATCCCTTTTATTGTCTCTCTCAGAGAATATTTTCATTTTAATATTCATTACATTTTGTTTTCTCAAGACATTTTAACACCCTTAAAAATGTCCATCTAAAAGCTGCTTATGATACATTTGTCTGAAATTTACTTATATAACTTGGTAATGCTGATGTTCTAGATTTAAAATTTCCCAACATCTTAGAATTGTGTGGATTTTTTTAATACTAAAAATACGGGGCTAGGGATGTGGCTCACTGGTCAGGTGCTGGCTAAGCTGTGTAAGGTCCTGGGATTGATCCTCAGTATCACACATACACACAAGATGGAAAATTCATTCTTATAAACAAAAGAGGTGTATTCTTATAAACAAAAGAGACTTTTCATACCTCAAGGCAGTTGATAATTTTGTTACTGTAGCCATGCTGTGCAAGGGATTTATATACTTTTTCAGCTATTGTGTTTCCAGCAGTAACATATCTGTACAACATAGTTTTTAGTACATATACACTACTCCACAGACGTACACTGCAGTTAACTCTTATTCTATTGAACTCTTAGGGTATTTAGATTTTTTCACTACCATAAGTGAATACTATGGTAAATGGTTTTTTGCACATGTAGCCATTTGTTAGGAATACAAAATTGGTTTCTAAAGGAGTTAATGATGCAGTGTGGAACTGTCAATTTTATTATGTTCTTACCAGGTTTCATAATTAGTATTTTTTTATTCTAGCAAATTTTGGTATTTTCTCATGTTTTTTATACATCTTGCACCTGAGAATAACTAGTTTCTAATGATGTTTTAAGAAAGAAAATATAACTAAAATAGAATTCATTTAATTTTACAACATAAGTTTTCAAATAGTGAAATTGCTCAGAAAGACTTTGATTTTGTTTTGTTTTTAATCTTTAGGGAAAATTTGGAAAATTTAAGAGGTATGTGGCCCACAGTACACATGTCACAAGTGTTCGCTGGACTTACGACGACAGCATGTTGGTTACCCTTGGAGGTGCAGATATGTCTTTAATGGTGTGGACAAATGAAATGGAGAGCTATCGAGAGAAAAGGATTTGTGATAGTGAAGAATCTGACACAGATTCTGAAGAAGATGGAGGTCTGTCATTTTAAAACATTTTAACAAAATCAGAGCAAAAATTTAGCACAGCTGATTGAAACTGCAAAAGTTTAAAAAGTAATAAAAATGTGTGAATAATTGTGATGTTAATTAGACACCAAAATTGGTTTTGTGACTCCAGAATAACAGGCTATCATGTATTGATGATTTAGATATTCTTCATCTATAAATGTAAGGTAATCATATTTTTTGAAACTGTTAAAATTTATTATTTTAAAATATTTTTGTTTTCCTAAAATCCCAGTAATACCAGTTCATTATGGAAAATACATTTTGTGATTTAAAAATAAACATAGTACGTATAATTCAGCCACTCAGAAATTAACTTGTTAACATTTGAGGTATATCCTAAGGTACATATATATCTAGGAATACATAATACTTTTTAATAAAAAAATTGGGGTTTTTTAGTAGTTTTACACATTGCTAATATATAATTTTTTAACAAAGAAGTACCATATTAAATTTATTTTGTAGTTTGTTCTTATCTCTTAATTATAATTCAAAAGCATCATTACATATTGCTAAATGCTCTTCTATGTAATTTTTACTGGGTGCATATTATTTCATAATTTGAGTACAGTACAATTTATTTTGTATTGTTGGGCATCCCTACACTTAATTTATAATATCATAATTGATCTTCTCAATTTCACTTAATATTAACTTTTGTATTTTGATGGTAGGCTATGACAGTGATGTCACAAGGGAGAACGAAATCAGTTACACCATCAGAGCCTTATCAACAAATATTCGCCCAATGTTTGGAATCAAGCCGCATTTGCAACAGAAAGAACCCTCAGTTGATGAAAGGTAATAAGGTTAAAATTAGGCGAAGAAAAAGATACTGAAATTAATGATTAAATTTTTTATTTCAATGGATGTACTACAAAAACTAAGTAACAGTGGTCTTCTTGATTTATGCAGTTCCCGTCAACTCTTAGAAAACATCCTGGCCCTTAAATACTTTTTGTGATAATACTGTCTTTGTGCATAATGTAGGAAATGTTACATATACATATGCAGTTGATATGGTTAAAGTAACTTTACTTGCTAACTCTCATAAGTGTATCTGATGGAGTTAGGGGAGATAGTAAAATCTGAATTTGATGACTTTTAAGAAGCCTAAAAGCAGAAGCTTGATTCAGTTTACAGAAGACCTATCTATCCACATCCCCTTTATCAAAGATAGACTGTCGTTTCAAAATTTTCCGTAACAGGACGTGGTTGAAGTATAGCTCACCTTTAATGGGACTTATTAGTCTAGATCTATAATTTTCAAATCAAAAATAAGTGGATATGCATAGCAATTTTATGAGGGGTGAACTTTTATTAAAGTCAGCACTAAATCATAGATCAAGCAAGACATTGTGGACCTCATGCTTTCAAAATCAAAGATGGAAAACAGTAGGTTGAGAGGCCTGTAGAGACTGGCAGTGTAGCTCATTGGCGGAGCACGTGCCTAGCATGTGTAAGGCCCTGAGTTCTATAGTGCGGTCCCTAGAACTGCAAAACAGACAAACAACTGTAACAACAAAAGAGGCATGTGGCATGTACTGGAGAAGCAAACACATTTTGAGAAATCATAAAGGATAGATTATTCAGAAACAGTAGCAAAAAACAAAGAGGGAGTAAGCAGTGGGTGCAGCAGTGACCTCTGTGGAAGGCTGTGATGGGGAAAGCGTGATTGTAAGAAGTTGGCATCTAGGAAAAAGCTGAACATGAAACCTGTGCACTTAACATTGCAGGTTGGGTTCCGCTCAGTGGTGGTGAAGAGGACAGCTAGAGATTGTGATGAGCTTACTGACCTGAGTGTTGCCAGGGAATCTAGGGGGACTGGTGAGGCCATTGTGTGGTCTCCTCAGTCCTACTTCAGGTGCCCAGCTTGCTGACAGGAGACTTCAGATGACTGCAAGGGGAGCTCCCCTAAAGAAGATGATTACATGGTGGTCATCTGCTTCATTATGTGCAAGGACAAAGTATAAGATATGTTTTAGGAAAATCAACCATACTGTATTCTGAATACTTGTACAGAATTCAAGGCTGAAGCAGCTTGGTGGAAACAGCATACAGTGACAAGGACATGGACTTTGGAGGCAAACAAATGGGCTAAAATATTCACTTTTATAATTTACTGGTTGGTGATCTTGCACAGTGTTTATTCTTTCTGAACCTTAGTTTCCTCAATAGCAAAATGAGTATTATAATTTCTAATTTATATGTTATATCAAAGCTAAAATGAAATACTATACATCAGGAATTAAGATAGGTCTTAACCAATGATATCCCTCCCTCAGAGTAAAATACAGAGCAACCTGCGAGGTAGCCAGTAAAATAGTGAAACACTACTTCTGAAATTTAATATTCAGAAAATAGCAAATACTACCTGTATATTTATTAACTAGAGGAATACTAAATACATATTGAAATGTCAGAGTTCCTAAGAATATTTGCAGTATAAAACTTATCATGTAAGGGAATTATTTATCCAAGTAATGAAAAGTGTCCTATAGGGAAGGAAAAAAAAATTTTTTTTTTTGGTACCAGGGATTGAACTCGTGACTTTGCACTTGCCAGGCAGGCTCTTACGTTGGTGAGCTAAATCCCCAGTCTGGGAAGAAAAACTTCCAAACATTCTTACAAATCTCTTTCATACATTATATTCATTTTTAAAAGAGAAGTTTATCATGTACCATTTGAGTTTATTGTGTGACCTAATTTTAATATGTTGGCCATCATTCGTGGTACAGCACATAATTTTCCCCACTCATTGCTGAGTGACTCACACTCTAACAGATGAAAACACTTCCCGAGTCATGAAGAATGATGAACACTGCCATAATAGTCGTCTATGCTGTTAGCTTGCCTTTTTAGCAGCTAAGTTTTTCAAAATTATTTTTGAAATTATTTTGGTTGTTCTCAGTTGTTTCTTTTGAAACTACTAAAGCAGATGTCATTAATGTGTCTTGTAAGAGTTTTCCTTTTTACAAAATGGTAGACTCAAAGGTAAAAAAAATTGAGATATATCAATTTTGAATATATTACTAAGGAGACAATATAAATTGGTTTATATTTTAAATAACGATATTTTTGTCATCAAATATGAGAAAGCTGCTATGCGTAGTGGCACACATCTGTAACCCCAGCACTAGGAAGGCAAAGGCAGGAGGATCGTCATGAGCTCAAGGCCAGCCTGGGCCACAGAATGAAACCCTGACTCAGAAACCAAAAAAAGAAAAACATAAAACATATTTTATAAACAAAACAAATACTAAATACCTACTTTTTAAAATATTTCTCATGACAATTGGTAACTACACTTTCTGGTTAGTACTTAGACAATTTCAATAATTTTTTCCTTAATGTTTTTATAGCAAGTCTTATATATCTAAAGAATAAATTTTGCCAAATTCCTAATAGTTTCAATGAAAATATTCAAAACAGTGTGACATAAGATTTAGATGCTTTGTATTTCCTTAGAATGCTGTTAATATATTGTACACTTACTCTGCTTATAAACTGCTGTGTTTACTCTTGATCAGTTTTTATATGTTTCTCTTTTTCTTTCCCTTTATTCCTTTCAAAGGCAGGGAGTAGTAAGGTAAGTTTTATTAAAGAATATATTTTATTTAAATATTTAATATTCTATTTTGATCTTTACAGTATTTATTTGTACATGTTTGGAATATAGATGATGTTCATGTTCCTTGTGAGGAATTGGTACATGTACATAAGGCATCCGACTCCTTTTTTCATCCCCTTTCCCTTCTTCCTGTCATCTATCTTATTTTGCTCTTTATTTGTACTTTGGGTTTCTCATGTAAGAGAACTCATGCGCTATTTAAGCCTGTATGTCTGATTTATTTCACTTAACATTGTCCTGAAAGTACATCCATTTTCCTGCAGATGACTCGTTTATCTTGCTTTCTAGCAAAGTAGTACTCCATTGTATGTAAAATATAGTGGATTAAAGTATTTTTTCCTAGAAAGCTTTGAAATACATTTGTTAAGAACTACAAAATGAAATATGACAAATCTAACAAAAGAGTTGGAATTTTAGGTATAATACATGACTGTTGTTATGAAAGTCTTTATAATTATTTTTAATGATTTTTTATGAACCACTTAACATTCTAGATAGTTTTAATTTTTCCTTTCAGGGGATCATAAAAACAAACTTAGTTATACCTATTTATAAGTGAAATGTTAGTTTATGGATCTTTTACTTCATATACTGGACTTTCACATGGTGAGTCACTTAAAAACATTAAAATAGTGTAATTACAGTGTTTGTGTGTTCAGTGAAAGGACACGAGTAAGACAGACTTTTAGGATACTTTTGTATAGTGACATGAAAATGTCTTCAGAGAGTTTCTGAAACAAGACAGTGTAAAAATGGGTAGTCAATTTTTGAAGTACAAAAGTTGATATTAGCTAAATGCCAAGGGATAAGGACCAAAATATATAGATTTGAGACAAGATTGTTCAGAAACTCAAATAGTAGGCACTAATGGATATACTTGACAGCAGGAATTAATTATCTGTGAAATTCATCATGTATTTTAAGCAGGTTAATGTGTGCAAAGATAAATCCAGAGCACAATATAATTTCTAAAGAGGACCATGTAAATAATACAGCTGAGTGACCCATTCTGCCTGCTCAGACTGATAGGGACCCCTTTTAGTTCAGAATAAGGGACCTCTTAGGTTCCTTAAAAGCAGTGTAAGTGCGAGCAGCCTTTAAATTAGTTAAGATTTTATTTCCCATTCTTAAGAACAAAGATAATTATTACACAGAGAGAGGAGGGGAGGGAGAGAGAGAAAGATTGAGAGAGATTGAAATTCAAATTATAAAATCTGGCCAGGTGTGGTGGCACATGCTTATAATCCCAGCACTCAGGAGGCTGAGGCAGGAGGATCGTTGTGAGTTCAAGACCAGCCTGGGCTACAAAGTGAGCTCAAGGCCAGACTGAATGGCGTAACAAGACTCTGTCTCAAAAAGACAAAAAAAAAAAAAAAATAAGAACAAGCTTTGGATGTTTGTAACATGTTGAATTCTTTTTTTTCCACATTGCAGCAATAAACTAAAAATAATAGGCCTTTAATGTAGTTTATCTGCATTAGACTTATAAAAATAGCCAGGCACAGTGGCCTATGCCCATAATCCCAATACTCGGGATGCTGAGGCAAGAGGATTGCCATGAGTTTGAGGCCGGCCTGGGCTACATAAGTGAGTTCAGGGCCAACCTGGACTACACAGCAAGACCCTATCTAAAAGAGAAAAAAAGCTTGTTAAAAATATTTCACTATAGATTTTATTATTTTATTAGTCTCTTAAATGTAAATTTGTGTTGTAATCTTTTCCCCTCTTCTTTTTTTTTTTTAATCTGCTGCTGAAAAGAGGTTCCAGGTAAACTTTTCTTTTCTGTGTTTACAAATCCTAATTTTGTATTTTAGCATTGTTCATATTTATCATTAATGAGCTATCTTATCTGTGCTCACAGTGTACATTTCCCTTTGTAGTTAATATCCTGAAATGAGTTGCATCTTAATTACTGGGCATACACTTTATAAGTAACTACTCTACTAAAACTTTATCCATTCATCTTGTATAATTTTATATAAGCTGTATAATTTCATTGTAAGTAGTAATATATGTTATATATATGATCCTTTAAAAAGTTAAAATATGCTTGTTATGTGGAGTTGCACAGATAAATATTACTTGTTTATTATGCATTAGTGGAAGTTAGTGGAAGACACTAACATTGAGTAAAGTTAACAAAACAATTAACTTAGAATAAAAGCTCAAGTTTCTGTCATTCTTTGAAATGGCCCTGTGAGAAATATTTTAATGTTAAATATAAATTCAGTTCTATTTTTATGTATGGACATTGAAAACATATATGAAGTGTGAAACCAAAATTAATGTTATAAGTTGAAGTTATATATTTAAGGACATTTACTTTTTATGACATCAGTCATGCTTATATATTTTACATAGTTTCATATAACAAGTGAAAATCACATTTGTTTTATAGTGTACACTAAATATAAAACACTTTTTAATAAATAACACTGATTTTGAAATGCCAATATATTTTATGGCTTTAATTTTAGGAGACTTATTCATAACTGTTGAGTTTCCCAAAAAGTTAATCTGTATCATTTCCTGATTTAGTTGTTAAAAATTAAATATAACATTTAAAGGGAAGTTGATGCATGATTGTTTTAGATTCAGGTTTCAAATTTATTAAATATTTGAATAATTTTTATTCAAGATACAGACAATAAGCTAATATTTTTTTTAATGAAAGTACTATATAGAAGTGCCTCCACATTTAAATGATGCAGACTGTGCACCTATATGCCTATTAGGACATGAGATGTTATAAACAGATTCTAAGGAGATAAGAGAGGTCTAGATCTGAGAACTACTGTGTAAGCAAGGTTGATAAATGTTTGGTAAACAGAGGAGTTGTTGGAGGCAGTATTGATAGTAACTAGCTTTTCCAGTGTTGCATGGTTTACAATGCTGTTTAACTATAGGATGTCTTCCTTGAGTAATTGTCTTATACTAATGCCACTAGGTAGGGACTTGAGGAAGCAGAGAAAGTACAGGGCATGAAGAACAGGAAATGAGTACAAATTTGAAACTCACATGTAATTTATGTTGTAAACAGTGGAAATATTATCGAAATTGACTGTTGAGAAGAATGCATTTACACCTGCCATGTGCAGATAATGTTAGATGCTTAGAGAAATAATCCCAGTTTTATTTTTAGGGCATCAATCAAGAAATTTTTGAATATGTCAAACTAACATTTTTACACTTGTTTATAAGTTTGTTCTATTTATATTGTGAAGTATGTACCAAAAAATTAAAATTTTCTACCATTGTGCATTAGAACTATCAAGAGGCCGGGCATGGTGGTGCATGCCTGTAACCCTAGCATTTGGAGGCTGAGACAGAAGGACTGCTTGGAGTTCAAGGCCAGCCTGAGCTACAAAGTGAGTTCAAGGCCAACCTGAACTGCATAGTGAGATCCTGTCTCAAAAAGACAAAAAAAAAAAAAAAAACTGTCAAGAGGTAGAGGGCACAAAATGGTTCCCTTTGGGGAAGATGTGATCTCCCCAGAGGGAAGGTCTAGGAAGCCTGGTGAAGAGCCCAGTGATGTACCCTGTCCTCTGCCCACCTCTCTGTTTCAGGCCTCCAGTAAGCAGAGCTCCACCACAGCCAGAGAAACTTCAAACGAACAATGTTGGCAAGAAGAAGAAGCCCATAGAGGTAAGAAAACCCACTCCTCGGTGTCAGTAAAATGTATCCATAGTTCATTTTTATAAAACACCAAAGTTTTGTCATTAGTATTCTTAGAATAAGTGTATTGAGCAATTTGGCTGTTGATACTGACTGCTTAACTCTTACTCAACCACAGTTTTGGATTGTTATCTTGTTTCCCTTAATTTTTTAAATGTGTAGTTCTTTTTACTTTTCCATAAGTAATACCCTCATTTTATCTGTAACTCAGAGAACTTCTAAATGTGAATATATGTGAATAATCTATTGCTTGGAGAGACACAGGCACCTTGGCAGTGTTTCATACATAGCAGGCTAAGTTTATAGGTTAAAAATTAAATACTTAAACCACATCAGGAACTTTTACCCTACGTAATACATAATGTTTGAAGACTTTCTCCTCTGTCCTTCCTTCCAACCAAGAAACCTTCCACAATAATTGAGAAGTAAGAAAATTGCTGCCTAGTGTAGTGGTACATGCCTGTAACCACAGCTACTCGGGAGGCTGAGGCAAGAGGATTATAAGTTCAAGACCAGCTGGGAAAACCTAATGAGACCCTGTTTCAAAATAAAAAATAAAATAAAGACCTGAGGATATAGTTCAGTTGATAGAGTGCCTTTAGGTTTGAAAGAGGAAGAGGAGAAAAATGTTTCCCTGGGCATTTCATAAATCCCAGCATCAGCAACAAACAAGCAAAACATGCTAAATGAGGTAAGAACAAGGAGCCAAGGTCTAGGAGAGCGTTATAGGTTCCTCTCCCATCCATCCCCACAAAATCAATAAAAATAGATAGTTAAAATTAGGATTCTCTGACAGAACTTTAGTATGGGTTCTCAGAAACAACTTTGGATTCTCCCAAGTACCTAAGTAGAATTAGACATAATTTATTCTGAATTGTGTATGTAAAGCAGATATTTCTAGTAACAATGAACATAATGAGGAATTTTCTTCTTTTGGACACAGAAATTGTCTCAATGCTTAATATATTGAATCTTAAAATTATTGGCATCAGATGAACTTGTGATTCCCTTTTCCATTTTGCAACTTTATAGAAAATTATGGAATGTGGAATCTTTTAGTTGCATAAAAGAACTTACACAGAAAAACAGCTTAATTTGTGTTTGAACTTGATAAAAAAAAATCAAAAATCATCCTCCATTTTAAAGACAACACCACTATATCACAGAACACTAGTGAACATTTAGACATGAGAAAAAGTATAATCGTGTAATGGTTTTATCATTGTTGTTATAGGACCTTGTGTTGGAGCTTGTTTTTGGTTATCGAGGCAGAGACTGCAGGAATAATGTACACTATTTAAATGATGGTGATGATATAATTTATCACACTGCATCTGTTGGAATTCTTCACAATGTTGCTACAGGTAGGAAACACTAATTCTCCAGACTCCCATGCAGTTTTAAAATTATTTTTTAAATAGCATCTTAAAGCTCTTAGTTAAAACTATAACTTCATATTGCAGCACTTTCTGATAATATCAGTCTTAAGAGAGTATGGTATAGCGGAAAATATTTCAGAATGCAGAGTGCTCATAGATCTCTATTAAAAGCAAAGATTTACTGGACATTAAAACCAAGTTTTATTGTAATACCATTCATACCTTAAATTCTGTTTTCCCATAACCTCATGAGAAGGATGGTTTGGGTGTTTTTCCCTGACAGTGAATCAGAGTTACACACCAATAAGTGATTACTGAGGTGGAGGTCGTTTTTTACTGAGGTTAGAAGACTAAGGGAGAAAGCTACTTATTTTAGACTCTGGTAACAATTCTTTGTTTGACAGAAGATGAGAACAAATTTCTTCATGTCAGTTAATTGACTGGCTTATTGCAAGGCAAATGAAGTTCTCTTAGAATCACTTGATGGGGGGCCAGGGATTTAGCTCAGCAGCATAATCTCCTGCCTGGCAAACGCACAGTTATGAGTTTGATATTACAATTTTAATTTGGACTTGTTTTATTACATATAATTGCAAATTTCATAAAATCTGAAAGTTAGAACCAAAACCTGAGATTATCTAGACCAAACATTTCTGACTTTTCTTCTGATAGTTTTGCTTGGAATAAATAAAGAGTAGATTGATTGTGAGAATCATTATCCCTTTTCCCTGGTTAGTATTAATTGTTAGTATAGGTGTCTGTTAGCTTTCCTAAAAAAGAAAATTAACCAGGGTTATGTGAAATTAGTGGTAATTTTCCGCTTAATAATGTGGACCATTTAAAAAGCATTCCTTTGGGGGAATAAATTTTTTGCAGCTTCATGTATCCTTCAGGAAAATAGAGAAGAGTAAAATAAGTCAAGAAAGAAATAAATAAATATGTAAATAAACTGTCATGTTGATAGTTGTAATGTTGTTTTGTTTTGTTTTTTTGAGATAGGGTCTTGCTATGTATGTAGTAGTCACCCCTTGCCTAAACCTCCCAAATCCTGGGATTACAAGTGTGCACTAGCTGTTTATTTGTAATTAATTACTTTTCTAATAATACAGTGTTAAAAGAGAGGGCAAAGAAAGAGTAGGCACTTGCTTAATTTCTCAGTACTTGGTTTCTCACTGGTTTAGGGATACGCTGCCATGTTCATAATAGGAAATCTTTTTCATTTATTTTTGAGACAGAGTCTTTTTCAGGCTGGCCTTGAACTCACTATATAGCCAAGGTTGGCCTCAGATTCAAAGCAATACTTCTCTCTCAGCCTTTCCAGGGCTGAGAGTATGGTACCACCACACTCGGCAGGAAATCTAAGTCTGTTAATAATTTTCTACCAATTTGTCCACCCACCCACAATTGGTCATTTATTCCTTTAAATGGGCCAACTGTCTGGCCTGTAAAGTACAGAATACATTCCACTTTGAGAATTTTGAGAGTAATAGTAGACCTGTTAAATATAGTTGAAAGGTTTGTTGCTGTTGGGGTTTGTTTGTTGGTTTGTTGGTTTTGGTTTTGGTTTTTTTGGAAAGGGGCAGACTTGGTATCCATGATCCTATGTAACTGGATCAAGCCTATTTTTCTGACTTCATTTCCTGTCTGGCCATTTATTTGCACAAGCCTAGTTTTATTACCCATTTAATTCTCTTCAGTGTCAATACTGCTAGATGAATCACATAAATGTTTTGATCAAAACACTACATTGCCCCTTCACTGACTACAGAATTCTTGTGAAATATGCATAGATATGGTCCAGTTGTGAAGTGAGAAAATTTTCTCTAGTTTCTGTATGACTTCAGTGAATCTTTTTTTTTTTTGAAACCAAAACAGAAATTTCATAGGGTAGTTCAAACTCTTCCATAATTCTAAATCCTACTTCACTTTCAAGCCATATTGCTTACTTTTCTTTTTCATAACTTCCACTTCAGACAGAGGTATACCCAACACTTTCCTGCTTGTGTACCTTTGCTGAAAATGTTCTCTGCCTAGAATATCTGCCTCTGCCTACCTCTGTCCAGGTCACAGTACAGGAGTACCATATTCCCATGACAAGAATAATCTTTTCTGTGCCACATTTCTTTAAGATCTTTGCTCCTTAAATCTTTGCGGCACTTGGTAGGTTCAGCCTTGTATTACACTGTTTTTCCCTTTCAGGGTTCTGTCACTTTAAAACTTGTGATTCTTTCCTATCCTTGTAATAATGTGCCCAGGGTAAGGGTTCAAAAAATAGGCATTGAATAAGCAAGTGAGTAGTGTATTGCACTAGCTAAGTGCATTTGGCTGTCACATCTTAAAATTTTCAAACTCAATTTTCAAATTCTTTCTTTACAGGAACTCAGAGTTTTTATCAGGAGCATAATGATGATATTCTGTGCCTCACTGTAAATCAGCACCCCAAATTTATCAACATAGTGGCAACTGGCCAAGTAGGTATGTTTCTGTATTTTAAAAAGAAACAATTTGAAGCATTTGTTTTGTTAAAGTAAATTCAATGTTATGGAGAAAATATTAATATATATATGGATTTTTAAAAATTGATTTATGTGTAAAGTATATACCCAGTTATATGATTTGCTTCTAAATCTTTCTCTTACTTTACTTGTCTGAGTTAGTTTAGACTAATTTAAAATAAACTATTGTATAGTGGTTGAAATAGTTGGGGTTAGTACTTTATGTTTAGCCTCTATTTGCATTAAATTCTTTGAAAGTGAAATCTTGGTTCACTCTACAAAGGGGAGGAAGCCTGTTTCCTGAGGAATAGAGACCATATTACCTACCTAAACACCTGGCTCTGTGCCTCTTGGATCACAGTGAATTGCTCTGTAAATTTTTATCAAGTAAATTTACTTATTCTACAAACTTATTACATATCTGACACATGCAAGGTACTGTTTTTGGCATTGAGGATACAGTTTGTGATAGGACAAAATCCCTGTATTAGTGAAATTTACAATCTGTGGATAAATTTTTAAGAAAATATTCTTTTTTTGCTTCTTTTCTTTCTCTTCTTTGATTAAGCAATTTTACTTAGGTCAGTGCTACAGTTTTCTTTCCATTAAGAATTGTCATGGTGATAGATTAATCTCTCAGAAATTTGGCCCTTTTTCCACTTCTTTCCATTTATTTTGAAAGGCATCAGTATAGCGGATATGGAACAGCTAATTATTTTCCCACTGTCTTTCCAAGGCAAAGTCTAGCAGCACACAGATGAATTTTAGATCCTATATGTAGCTCAGTGGTTTGCCATATTTATATCTTTCTACAAAATAGACAACAGAAATGCTTCATTGATGACTAATTGAATGTAAAATAAGTTCCAAAGAAGACCAGTGAACAAAGAGGTATATTTTTTCTTCTGAACGTAAAAAGAACTGATTAGTAGTTACTTTGCTGCCAAACTTATTTAATATCTCCAAGGCACAAAACTTTGGTTGTTCATGTTAAAAATCATATAAATCATAGAGGAATTGAAATGTTTGATTTTGTGATATTTTAGCCAGTTATATGTACACTTTATTTTTTTCTTCACTAGAATCTTGGAATCTCAGGGTCAGAGATAACCATTTTCTCCAGTTCATTATATACTTGAAACCCACTACCATTTTATGCCTAATAAAATAATTTAGCTTTTCCCTAATGAGCTCACTTACAAAGTAATTCTTCATCTAGAACAAAAATCTGCCTCTCCGAGAATCTTGGGTTGCTTGAAACACGTAAACACTTATTACTGACTTTCCTTAAAAGAACTTTTTTCTTTTGACTTTTATAGCAGCCTTTACTGTCATGTCCTTCAAGAGAGTTAGATCTAATTCTTCCCTGCAAATATAGATGCACTGAAAGTCCAGCAGACCTATTTAGCAATGAATTTTATATTGAATTTTATATATGAAATTTAGATTCATATCAGTTTAAATCTTATCAGTAAAATTTTAAAAGTTGTTACAGTTAAATTTTCATGGAACTAATTAAATACAGAGAAAATAATTTTTTATCAGAGAAACATTGAAAGGTCAAAGCATACAGTGTTGACATGTATATAATTAAAATTTACTCAGCATAGTAAAACTAATTTCATGTTTTATTTAAATTACTTAAATGTGTATGATAATTAGGTTTGCAAATTTTCTGTTAATATTTATGTTACATATGAATAATTATTTTTCTACTGCTTTTCTATTTAGGTGATTCAGCAGACATGTCAGGTAAGGAAAATCAAGTATCTATTTAATTACATTGCTTGATAATGGTAGCCGAAATTTTTATAAAGTAATAAGATACTTAGGCATATCTCATTACTTGCATTTGAGTCTATTTATTATTTGTCTGTAAAAAGCTTGTTAACTTTTTAAAATGAAGAATGTATCATTTTAATGCACTGATACTGAACTGAATCTGTAAAAATGTAGTTTTTTTAAAAAACTAATATATTACAGCCTTTTTTGGTTTGCCCATATTCTAAGCACTTTACATATATTACTTCATTTAAATATCACAAGAATTCTTCATGGTAGTGACTTACTAACATATAGCTGCGAAAGTAGAGGTAGATGGAGCTTGGGAGTCCTCTAACTGGTAGAGATCATGCATAGTATATGAGAAACTGTGAGCTGATCCTCACCAAGGGGAAATTAAAATTTAAATATAATTGTACACTTAAAGTAATTTAATACAAATCCCTTGTTCTTGGTTAGGAAGAATCAATATAGTGAAAATGGCCATACTTCCAAAATTGTTACACAGATTTAATGCAATCCCTATCAAAATACCAATAGCATACTTCACAGAATTAGAGAAAGCAATCCTAAAATTCATTTTGAACCAGAAGAGACCTAGAATAGCAAAAGCAATTCTGGGCAACAAAGGCAAGGTCAGAGGTAACACAATCCTTGACTTGAAATTATATTACAAATCTACTGTGATAAAAACAGCATGGTCCTGGCAAAAACAGACTCAAGGATCAATAGAACAGATTAAAAGATGCAGAAAGAACTCCAGACATACTCATCCACCTTATATTTGACAAAGGATCTAAATACTTTCACTGATAGCCTCTTTAATAAATGTTGCTGGAAAAACTGGCTTTTTCCACATGCTGAAGATTAAAACTAGACTCATATCTTTCTCCATGCACTAAACTAAAATCAAAATGGATCAAAGATCTAAATATTAAAACAGAAATGCTAAATATGCTGGGAGATACCATAGGTACAACTCTTAAACACTAAGGTATTAGGCAAAGACTTTATGAACAAAGCCCTGATTACACAGGAAGTATCACAAAGAATCAACAATCAAGATCTCATCTTATTAAACAGCTTTTTGCACCGCAAAAGAAATCACCAACAGAGTGAAGAAACAACCCACAGTGGAAAAAATTTTTGCCAGTTGTTCCTCAAAGAACTACTATCTACTGCACAGCAAGTGCAAGATCATGAGTTTGATTCCCAGTATGAAAAAAAAAACTATCTAGAATTTATAAAGAATTCAAAGCCGGGAATTTAGCTCAGCAACATAAATGCCTGCCTTGCAAGCATGCTGTCATGAGTTCAGTTCCTGGTACAAAAAAAAAAAAAAAAAATTCAAAAAAAAAAATCAGAACCCCCCAGATTTAAAGACCCAGACCAAAAATGGGCATCTGAAATGAAGACACTACTTAGATGAAGAAGTAGAAAAGGCAAATAAATATATGAAAAAAGGTCAACATCACTGGTCATTTGAGAGATGCAAATTAAAATGACACTGAGATTTTTATCTCCAAAAAGAATGGTTTTTATCATAAAACAATAACAAATGCTGGCAGGGCTGAGGGGAGAAAGGAACCCACTGTTGGTGGGAGTGCGCACTGTGGCAACCACTATGGAAATCATTGTGGAGATTCCTCAAAGACTCTAAGACAAGAGGTTTCATTTGGCCCAGCTATCTGTCTTCCCAAAAGAATTAAAAGCATCACACCATAGCAATATATGCACATCCATATTTATAGAAGTGTGGTTTGTAATAGCTAAATCTTTGAAACAGTCCAAATGCCCATCAACTGATGAGTGAATAAGGAAGATGTGGGGTTTTCTTTAATACAACAAAGTACTTTTCTGCCATAAAGAGGAATACACTTGAGACATTTCTGGCTAAATGGATACTCTCTGAGACCATATTTTTAAGTGAAACAAATCAGGCACTTATATTTAAATACCACATTGTTTCTCTGGTCTGAGAAACCAAAAGTGTAAATAAGGACCAAAATATGTAACAAATATTGGGAAATAAGAACAAAATATTCAGATGAGAAAGGGGAACAAGTAGAGGGAAAGGGGAAAGAAAAGAAGGGATGAAAAAAAGAATAAATGGAAAAAGTGGGAACAAAGCTTTTGTAAATAAGCAGGGGAAGAGGGGCTGTTGAAGGGAGGGAGGGCAACAAGAAAAAAGCAAGATGTGTCATGTACAGACACGCATTCCCTATGGTGAGTGTTAGCATTATGCAAATCTAAAATGCACCAATAGAATTTTTTAAATGCAGAAAAAAAAATAGTGCCTAAAAATAAAATCTCAGGGTAAGGCATATTTGCTTAGCATGTTCAAGGACCTGAGTTCAACCCCTACTACTACAAACAAATATTTTTTAAATTTATTTTTATATGGTATCAATTATTATTTTTGATCATCAAATCATTTAAACCTTTAAAAACAACTTTTAGGCCAGGCATGGTGGCTCATGCCTGTAATCCCAGCACTTGGGAGGCTGAGGCAGGAGGATCATTGTGAGTTCAAGACCAGCGTGGGCTACAAAGTGAGCTCAAGGCCAGCTTGAATTGCACAGCGAGACCCTGTCTCAAAAAGACAAAAAAAAATAAAAAGTAAAAAATAAAAACAACTTTTTATTATTTATTTTGACCATAACTTTAGGAATGTGTATCCATTATTCTTAGGTATTATAATAACTAGACTTTTCAACTGTATTTTAAATTTATGTAATATAGTAAGAGTAGTTTAATAAGACAGCATTCTCCAGAGGTTTATTTCTATTTCCCTTCTCTCCATCAGAGTTAAATATAATTTTGTACTTTAACTATACAGTTACTAATTTAGTCAGCTCAATAGGCACTGCCCTTCATCTCTTGGTTACACTTGAGAGCAAGGGTTTGCAAGCCACAGCATTTAGACAGTATCTGGCCTGTCATCAGCTTTCGTACAGTGTATGAGATGAGATATGTTTATTAATTTAAATAGTTGAGGAAAATCAAAGGAAAATGAGATTTCATGACACATGAAAAATACATAAATTCAAATTTCTGGTGTCTATAAATAAAGATTTAGTGGGAGGTGGACAGCCATGCTCAGTAACATATTGTTAAATAAAGTAAAGTAAATGCAGCAGACACTGAATATGACACTGTTACTACTTTGGACTGCTTTGTGGCACACTACAAGTAAATTTACAGGTTTTAAGACCTATACCACAGTGTTCTACTTTGTTTTTTAATCACTTCATCTCCATGAAGTCAAAACAAGGGGGCAAAAGAAAAATGAACTTTAAATGTTATACTTTTAAGGCACAGTGAACTAAGGATTATGTTGTCATCAAATGCAATGGTAAAATATTTAGGGTATTACAGAATGACATTATAGCTGTGGAAAAATCAAATATATATCAGGATTTTGTGTGTGTGATGTTAAAGACAAAACTCAGGGCCTTGTGCATGCTAAGCACACATTATTCCACTGGGCTACATCCCCAGCCTAACATCAGCAGTTTCACACTGTCATCCCTTTATTCCCAAATACAGGAAAGCAACAGTCTGAAAAATTTGAAAATTTGAAACTTCTTAATGACAGCAAAATTTCTTCACACACACACAAAAAAGGGATGGGGCATTTGTGGTACACTCCTGTAATCGTGGCTGCTCTGGAGGATATGGCAGGAGGGTTACAGCTTTGAGGCCAATCTGGGAAACCTAGTGAAACCCTTTCTCAACCATGAGGAGCTGAGATGTAGCTCAGAATTAGAGTATTTGCATAGCATTAGTGAGAGCCTGGAATCAATCCATAGTACTGCAAAGAAAAAAGAAAAGGAAAAGAACATCAGGCCATAACCAAAACAAGGCAAGGGCCTAATTGCTCCAATTAAAACAGTGCAGCATGACACCTTAGTGCAAGATCCACACATATACCTCACAATACTGAGTCTAAGGTGTAGATTTTATCAACGACTTATGCTGCTTAAACAGGATCTGTGTCAGCTTCCTGGAATATAACCACTACGAAGATTTGATTCTTCTTAATGATTTATCCAGAAGATGTATCCATTCTGTAAAACAACCCCATCCAAATTAGCAGGAATTTATATGTGGCTCTTGTTAGAGTGGACAAAGCAAAAAGAATATATTGATTTGTCAGAAAAAAAGAATTTCTGCAGTGTAATCAATCAAATGTAAAAAATTCACAAAATCCAAAATCATTTATAATTTTCTTTATTCTGTTGCTAAGGTGTTAGAGAGTACCCCAAGGATGAGCAGCTGGAAAGCCTGTTCCAGTGGACTGCCTGAGTCTTTCAGTGACCATAATAGAGACTTCATTATGGTGCAGATGATGCATTTATGCATACAGTCCCAGACTCTCATATTTTGGATAGTATCTGTTTGAATGACGATAAACAGGAAGTACTCGTTAGTATTAATAGGCATTTAACTTCACGTGACATAAAAATTTGAGCTGATGCTGATATGGTTAATTATGATTGAGAAGGTATTCATGCTATAGAGGAAACTCAGAGCAGATTTTAATTGTTCTACAGAGACTATGACTATCAAGATTAATAGTGCCTGCTCAGTTTGTAATAACTACAATTATGAGAGAGAACAGAAGGCCTTTCAGTCTACAGTCAGGCTATGGCTATTATCAAAGAAAAGATTGAGGAAAAAGGAGGATGTGTTTAGTGTTAGGTTGAAGCCCAAAGTGGTCACACTGAACTTGAGAGGCTGAATTTGAGAGGCAGCTGAAGAGGCTTGACAGAGAAAATGCAGAAGTAAATGGAGAAGATAATATAGAAAACATGGAAGCCAAAGCTGAAGATTAACTTTCTGGGAAACAGAGTCCAATTTGAGGAACACAAAGCAACCCTTTTGGCTCTGAACCCTAAAGTTGAAAGTTTTCCAATAGTATTGAAAGTGTCAAAGCTGATTTTTTTTAATTTCCAAGGATGTTCTAGAACATTCAGATAGTAATAAAGAATCAGAATCAAAGAACAGAATATTCAGAAGCTCTTGGAAAATGCTAAAAAAAAAAAAAATCAAGACTCTTGGCCTATAGGAGGATGAGGAAGCACAGACTAATAGCATAGAAAAGCTATTCACTAAAATTATAGCAGAAAACTCCACATCTGAGGAATGAGAAGACATCCAGGTGTACTAGAGGCATTTAGAACCCCAAATACACATATCCAAAAAACGTCTTCATGACATATCATAATCAAATTGCAAAAAATTCAGAATAAAGAAAAAATATTAAAAGCTATTTCAAATACCAACTTACAATGAGGAGTGTGAACATTGTATACAACGCATAGATACTAACCAAAAATTTTTAAAAGCTGTTAGAAACACCACAACACTTACAATGGCAAACCTATCATAATAGAAGTATGTTTCTCAGCAAAAACTATAAGGCTTTTGGGACCTGAAATCACACACACACACACACACACACACACACAGACATTTGCCACCCTTGAATAGTATATTCTGCAAGGCTGTCAAAAATCAAAAGAGAAATACCTTCCAAAATAACTATGAACTAAACAAAATCATGACAATGAAGACAGCATTACAGAAGCTACTTAGAAGACAATCATAAGCATAAAACCATAGGAAAAAACAAATTTCATGGGGAGAATAGATAAATAAGAATCATGAATAAATAAAACATTGGAAAAACACAAAATGGCAGGAATCAGTACATGCCTTTCAGTAATAACACTTAATGGTATTAGTCTTAATTCTCTAATTAAAAGACACAGAGTAGCCGGTTGAAAACAAAAATGACCCAACTGTATGTTGCATGCAAGAAACACAGCTTACCTAAAAAGACATACTTACACAGTTTAAAAAATATAATTTAAGCAGCTGGAATCTGAAAGTAAGCAGGAGTAAGCTATACTTGTATATGACAAAGTACACATCAAATTAGAATTAGTGGGCCAGGGATTTAGTTCAGTGGCATAAATGCCTGCCTGGCAAGCACGAGGTCATGAGTTCTATCCCTGGTCCAAAAATAAAAGTAAAAAAAAAAATTAGAATCAGTCAGAAGTGACAAAGCCATATTGGTAAAGGGAACCATTCACCAAGACAAGGTAACAAGTGTAATTATATACATACTGAATGTTGGAGCACCCAGTTTAATAAACAGTACTTGACATGAAGGGATATATTAGACTCTAATACAATTATGGTGGATGATCACAGTACCATAGGCCATAAAGGAAATCTTAATAAGTATAAATAAAAAACTGAAATAATCACGTCTCCTATCAGATACAATGGAATGAAATCAGAAATCAACAGCAAATAAACCATAGTACACAAACACATGTTGATTAAAGTAATATACTTCTGAAAGGGCAAATGAGTCACTGAAGGAATCAGGAGAAAATTTAAATTCCTACAGTCAAATAATAATGGAAACAAGGTAACAGAATCTGTGGGGGGAAATGAAAGCAATTCTAAGAAGGAAATATAGTCGAGTGCCTATATTAGGAAAACAGAGTGATCTCAAATAAATAGTGATGCATCTCACAGTTTTAGTTCCCCCATGACCTATCAAGATTGAACCAAAAAGATATAAAAGATCTAAGTAGATCAGTAACCAACAATAAGATTGAAACCATAATTTAAAAGACTCTCCCAATAAAAAAACCAGGACCCTATGAATTTACTGCTGAAAAAAAAATTAATAATGCTCCTCAGATTTTTCCATCTAATAAAAAGAGGAATGCTTCCAAATTTATTCTACAATGCCAACATTGCTCTTGTACCAAAACCAGTTGCAAAAATTCTTAATATTCTTTTTTACAAGTACATATTTATGTTACATATTAATGCACTCATGATGGGGAGTTAGTATATTGCATATCACATCTTAACCCTTTTTACTTTCCCTTTCTCCCTCCCTTTTTCCTTTATCTCAAGATTCCCTTCCCATCTGCAAAAGGTGTGCTTTCCTATTATCTAACCTCTAATTTGCTCCTTATATTTTGAGTTTCTCATATAATACAAACCATGTGATATTTAACCTTTTGCATCTGATTTAGCATTATGCTCTCAAAGTGCATTCTTTATCCTACAAATTATACAAATGTATCCTTTATTATGGCTAAATTGTGTGTGTGTGTGTGTGTGTGTGTGTGTGTGTGTGTGTGTGTCATTTTCTTTTTTCATTCATCTTTTGATCCTATCAACCACTTCCAAGATTTAGGTATTATGAGTTGTACTGTATAAACATAGGTATGCATATATCACTAGAATATGATGACTTTAACTAGGAAGATAGATACCCAGTGGAAGGATAGCTGAATTGAATGGAATTACTAATTTTAGTTTTTTGAGTCATCTCCATACTGATTTCCATAGTAGTTGTACTAGTTTACATTCTCACCAACAAAGTAAAAGAATTCCTTTTTTTTTTTTTTAACTGCTGCCTCACCAGCATTTGTTGTGTTGTGTTGTGTTGTGTTGTGTTTGGTTTGGTTTGTACCAAGAATCAAACTCAGGACCTTGTGCTTGCCAGGGAGGCTCTTATGCTACTGAGCATATATCCCTGGCCCTGTTGTTTTTACAGTTCTTGATGATAGCCATTTTTTCTGGACTAAGACAGATTCTGAGTGTTGTTTTGGTTTGCATTTCTGTAATGGCCAAAGATGTTGAACTTTTTTTTTTCATGAATTTATTGGCCATTTGTACTTTTGAGAAGTATCTGCTCATAGCATTTTCTATTAGATCTTTTATTTGGGGGGGGGTTAATTTTTGAGTTCTTTATATATTCTATATATTAGTCCTCTGTGTTTATTCTTGGTGTTATTTCTTGTGCATTTGGTGTTCTGTTCAGAAAGTCCTTTCCTCTGCCTATGTTGTCAGTTTTTACCCATTTTGTTTTCAATTAGATTCAATGTTTCTATTTTATTATCTAGGACTTTGACCAATTTTTTTTTTATTTTAGTGCATGGTGAGACACATGGATCTAGATTTAATCTTCTGCATGCAGATAACCAGTTTTCCCAGCAGCATTTTGCTAAAGAGGCTATCTTTTCTCAAGTGTATGTTTTCAGCTGCTTTGTCAGAACTTCCTCTACTCTGTTTCACTGACCCACGTGACTGTTTTGATGCTACCACCATCACTCTTTAGTGTAAAATTCAGGATCATGATGCTTCCTGCTTTGCTTTTATTGCCCAAGATTGCTTTTGCTACTCTGAGTCTGTTCTGGTTCCCTATAACTTTAGGGTTATTTTTTCTAGTTCTGTAAAGAATGCTGTTGGGATTTGGTTGGAACTGTGGCCATTTTGACAAGACTATATTACACTAAACTGAGTAAGTTAGGGCTAGGAGTTTAGCTCAGCGGCACAAGAGCCTGCCTTACAAGCATGTGGTCATGAGTTTGATCCCCAGTACCAATAAAAAAAAAAAAGACAACAACTAAACTGCATAAGCGTTAATGCAACCAAAGTGCAAAACTTTTACAGTTAACAACAAATTAAGTGGGGAAAACTGAAAGCATTCCCTTTAAAATGAAGAAGACTAAGATGCAGACATTACTGCTGTTTAATATAGAACTCAGAGAAATGTGACAAGAGAAATAAATAAAAGGGATATATT
Organism: Hydrochoerus hydrochaeris; assembly: GCA_004027455.1. Lineage (NCBI taxonomy): Eukaryota > Metazoa > Chordata > Mammalia > Rodentia > Hydrochaeridae > Hydrochoerus > Hydrochoerus hydrochaeris. The sequence continues at coordinate 63,185 of PVLA01006216.1, read as the reverse complement.
TATATGTATGAAAGATACAAATAAAAGGGATATATACATATTTATATGTATGAAAGAAAGAAGTCAGAGTATCCTTATTCATAGATGACGTGATCCTTTACATGTATGTCCCCAAAAATTCCACCAAAGACTTGTAGAACTAGTAAACAAAATTAGCAAAGTATCAGGGTACAAAATCAATACACAAAGTATCAGGATACAAAATCAACACACACCTACAATGAGCCCACCAAGAAAGAAATAATGCATGGTACCTTCAAAAACTAGAGTAGATTAGACTACACTAAACTGAATAAGCATTAACCAAAGTGCAAAACTTTTATAATGAAAACTACAGTATACTGAAAAAAAAGAGATAGAAGACATAGGAAAATGAAAAAAAAAAAACCTGTTCCTGGATAAACAGAATAAATATTGTCCAAATGGCCACAGCTATAGGGAACCAGAACAGAAAGATTTTTTAAAAATATTGGTGTTACATCTTCCATGAAATTCTTATAAAATTCAGTGATAAATTAATTCATCAGTTTCTGAGGTTTTCTTAGTTGATAGGTGTTTTATTGCTTCCTCAATTTCATTGTCTGTTTTTATATTGTTCAGTATTTTTATATCTTTTTGGTTCCATTTTGGTAATTCATATGTTTAGAAATCTGTCCATCTCTTGTAAATTCTTCAGTTTATTGGAGAACAGGAATTTTAAGTAGTTTCTTATAATCTGGATATCAGGTTGTTTGATATAATGTCACATCTTTCATTTCTAATTGCTTTGATATGCGTCTTTTCTTTCCTTTTTTGGTAAGTTTGGCTAAGGGTTTGTCTGTTTTATTCTTTTGAAGAACCAGCTCTTCAATTGATTCACTGATTCTTTGTATCATTTTTTTAGTCTCGATTTCATTAATTTCTACTCTGATCTTTTTTATTGTAAAGAGAATAAAACAAAAGAAAGCAAAACAGAACAAAGCAGATCAGAACAAAACAGTACAAGCAACACAGGATTTCAAAACAAAACAAAAGGAAATCAACAGTGGCTACCATAATGTCTCTTGTTTTCTTCAAAATTCTGCTCTGATCTTTCTAAGTTCCTTCCTTATACTTGGATTGTTCTTGTTTGGTTGGTTTTTTAAGATCCCTGAAGTGCATCACTTGGTTGTTTATTCAGTATCACACTGTTCTTCTAGTGTGGACTTTCAGAGCTACAGGGCTACTTATATTGGGCCCTATAGGTTCTGGTATGTTGTAGTGGCATTATCATTTGATTCAGGGAACTGTTTAATTTTTTATTTGATTTCTTCTATGACTCATCAGTCACTCAAGAATATATCACTCTCCATGTGCTGTTAAGAAGAAAGTGTAGTCTATTGTTGTGTTGAGCACTTTGTAGATATCTATTAAGTCCATTTGTTCAAAGGTGTGGTCCAGTTTTAATATTTCTTGATTTTTACTAGTTCATCTACTTGATATTCAGGTCCATTACAATTATATTAGTTTATCTGATCTTTTAGATCCAATATTTTTATAAAGTTGAGTGTATTAGTAACAATTATAAATATATATGTAACAATTACATATATATTTATAATTGTTATAATTGTATATTAGTAACAATTATATATATATTTATAATTGTTATCTCTTCCTGTTGAGTTATTGCTTTTATTGGTATGTGGTAACCTTATTTTGTATCCTTTTGATTAGTTCAGCTACCTTTTTGTCATCTTTAAGATCAGTAATTTTATTAAGTTCATTATCTGTTTAGTGATATCATCTTGGAGTTTGAGGAACATCTTATTGAACTGTTTTTTATTTCCTTTATCACTTTCTACATTTTGCTATTTATTTCTTCCCCATTGATGCCCACTGGGTTAGCTTTAGCGAGTTAAAGTTTTGTAGACATTTTGTTGTGTTGTTTTTGCATATCTCTGTCTCTGTCTCTCTGTCTCTCTGTCTGTCTGTCTGTCTGTCTCAGTGTCTGTATGTGTTTTTGAGGGTTGACCAAAGATTGGAAAGGCTCTGTTGCCAGTATGGTCTTTAATTAGTTTCTGCTTTGCATGATGTAATCTTGGCTTTGGTTGCTTTTTGGTACTTGTCTATTCTTCCCACTTAACTCAGTTCAGACCCACCCATTGTGTTGTAAGGAGAGAATCCCTACTGGTTATATCAACATCAGCAGATACAAACATATATTAATTTATAGTATATTAAAACTTCCTTTAACAACTTATTCTTTTATCAATAACCCACAAAAACAGTAATGCACTACTACTGACAGGATGTGATGGATAGAAGGAAAAAAGGGGAAGGGGAATTAGGTAGATCAGAAAGATGGAGAAAAGAGAAATAACGATTGGAAGAAATGGGAGATTGAACTCTGTTGATATTATTTGATAGCTTGAGTAGACAGCTAATGGAGAGAATATGTGGGAGCAAAGAAGGAATGCAGAGAAAGAGAAATGTAATTGGAGATTGAAGGAAGCTATGACAGGGTTATAGTTTATTAACATGCTTATATTTAGCTTGTGTTTGGATCCTTTGTATTCAGTTTTGTTTGTTTGCATTTAATTTTGTTGAGGGCTACCCTGACTTGTACATGAAAGTTACTTCAGATATTCCTTGTTTAATGGCATACCTGTGTAACGACTGTTCAGATGTATAACCTACCAGTCAGACTTACAACTCATCTTCTTTTTTGTACAGTTCTGTGAATCTTGTTTATAGAGCCTTAGTGTCTTTTTTTGGTACAGTTCACCTTGTTTATACTGTACTGTAATTTTTACTGATTGTACTGTACAATACAATGTTATAATTTTACATTCTGTTATATATTACAGTACTACATGAGTTATGCAAATAAAAATAAAGTCAAGTTAGTTTCCTTTGACCATTTCTTTGCTCTGAATATTGTAATGTACATTTACATTACATGTATGTACAATCCCTCAGCATCCAGTTCATTTAACAGTGTCACAAGAATGTAACTTGGGGCCAGGGATATAGCTAAGCGGTCTAAGCACCTTCCTAGCAAGCACAAGGTCATGGGTTTGATCCCTGCTACAAAAAAAAAAAAAAATGTAACTTGGTCATTAATCAAGGAATATGACTGTACTTGAATTAAAGCACTGGTTAATACTTTTTCTCCATTTGTATAAGCTAAGTGAAAGGGGAACAAAAAAGAGGGAAGGTAAAGGAAGGGGGAAAAGGAAAGATAGAGGGAAGAAGAAAGCCAAGAAAAAAGGGGAAAGCCAGGTGTAGTGGCGCATGCCTGTAATCCCAGCAGTCAGGAGGCTGAGGCAGGAGGATCACTGTGCGTTCAAGGCCTGCCTAAACTACAAAGCAAAACTCACTCTCAAACACACATACACATGCAAACACACACACACACACGGAAAAGCAACAACCATCCTCCAAAAGAAACTCACACAGTTGCACAAATACAAAATGAAAGTATTCTCAGTCAGCGAGTTCTTCCCTCCATGGTCACAAACGGGTAACTTTGGTCTGTAAGTACGGAGGGGTCTGGACAGATCTTACCCATACCCCTACCATCATCGGAATCACTGTGACCCCAACATGCTGCTTCTCGCCCTCTTCACTCTACAGCCAGCTCCTGCTGATCTCAGAGCTACTCAACACCCATCATTTGTTTGCTTGTTTGTTTGGTATCAGGAATCGAACTCACAACCTTGCGCTTGTCAAGCAGGCGCTTATGCCACTGAGCTAAATCCCCAGCTTCACCCCCATCGTTTGTTCAGTTCAGATATATGACTGGCAGCACCCACTTTCCTGCTGATTTACACGTAGGCCTTGTGCACCTCTGTTCTCTTCATCTGCGTGACACACCATGTGGCTTCTGCATTCTCTCCACAGCACTTCTGATCAGTGCACTGCAGATCGCCCTCTGGCTTCCTTTTTTGTTTTCTGCAAAGCATAGCGTGCCAGTCCCTGAACGTGAACGTGGTGGTGCCTCAGCACCCACTGTATTCAGCAGCCCCCAGCTGGGGGCGGGGGCAGGGCTCTTGTGTGGGTGCCTCATGGCGCATGGTGGGTAGTGAGCAGGATATCCCATGGGCAGCCTCTCGATGTTTGGAGGAAGAATGGGCAAGTGCATATTCCTGGCCTGTTTATCTGACTTCCCAGAGCCTTGTGGTTTGGTTCACAGTCTCTGCCAGCTCACAACACTCTGGCAGTGCAGCTTTTTCTGCACTCTGGTCCTGGTCCGGCACTTGTTTTCCACTTTCCCAAGAGCCTGCCAGTGCTTTCTGACTCTACTCAGGTTTTCAGTTTGTCCAGCGCCCTGGTTTGCAGATATCCTGCTCGCTGTGTTCCTTTTCCCCGTGAGGAGGGTCGGAATGTTGCAATGCTCTTCCAGCGGACTGGTCTCCACTGAAGCAAAGCCTCCCTCCCTTGGGGTGACCCTCTCCCAAGATGGCCCTATGCTGGACCTGGTGCAGGGGATGCCATGGCCCAGGGATGGTACAGCTTCCCTTTCTCAGTGCCATGCTTCTGGCTTTGGAGTTGGTGGGTTTCTTCAGTTGGCCTTCGCATCACTGGCTTTGCTGCCCCTTCAGAACCTCCCTCACCTAGTGCACCACTTGTCAGCCATCTTCTGTAAGATATCTGCAGACAGAAGTCAGTAACATGTTCTGAAGATGGTACAGCACGCCCAGGATGATTCATCCATGCATGGAAGGCATAAAGCATTGAGTGCAGTACACCGCACGGTACAAGTAGAATCAAGGATTAAACATCACATGATCATTCAATAGATAAATAAAAAGCCCTCAAAAACCAACATCCCAGGGCTGGGGATTTAGCTCAGCAGCATAAGCGCCTGCCTTGCAAGCGCATGGTCATGAGTTTGATCTCTGGTACCTTAAAAAAAAAATCCCTTTATGATTAAAAAAAATAAAACCCTGAAGAAAACAGAGCAGTGTAACCAGCTCCCTCTGAGCCCTTGTTTGGACACAACACAAAAGGAGATGACAAAACAAGCAAGCAATGGAGAATGACCACTGTGTGAAATTAAGTTAACCTGTGCCGGATTCTGACTCTGAATGACTGAAGAACGTTCTGATTTTAGCCCAGTGCTTCAATTATTGTTAAATTTTTCAAACATATATAACCTGTTTTAGCTGGGTATAATGGTGCACACCTATAATTCCAGCCCTCGGGAGGCTGAGGCAGGAGGAGTGCTGGAATTGAAGGACAGCATGGGCTACATAGTGAGTTTTTCATGGCCAGCCTGAACTACATGGTGAGATCCTATCTCAAAAAAAAGTAAACTGTTTCATGATTGGAGAACTTATCTGTTTCTCCGTAGTTTTGATATTTTACACTTGCATAAACCTTACACTACTTGATATTTATGTTTTAATATATGTTAGCTGCTTTATTTGAAGAACTATCAGATTTAATTTATAAATAGCCAATGAGATAAAATACACAAATTAGAATATATTTTAGTGACCAAAATTTATTTCTTCATCAAATAATTTAGGGCAGCTTGTCTTGTTTAATGTTACTCAGTTTTTCTAAGATTTATCATACAATCTGGGTAAATACACTCTAATATTTACTAATTATGCTTTAAATCTGAATTTGTTGCTGAATTAACTTAGGTATTCATTTTTATAAGGTACAGGTCATTGAAAAAAGATAGTACAGGTGTGTGATGTTTTAAGGTAGAAAATACAGAGCCCTGGGCTCAGGCTGTGGCTCAGTGCCGAGTGCTTGCCCAGCATGTGTGAGGGCCTGGGTTAGATCCCCAGCCTGGGGTGTGGGGGGAACAACCTGAAAGAAACTTTCAAAGCAGCAGAAATGGGTAATGTATTTTTTAAAGATTTGAAATTCTATCTTCTCCATGAAATTCTGTTTTTTAAAAGTTATATATAGCTTTTTACTAGGTAGCTATATCATTAAAAATTTCTTTTGCAATCTGTTTAGGTAGTTTCCTATGTATTACCTTTCTTAACTGCACCTGCTTTTCATTTCTCCTCCATCAGGATTGAATGTGTGCCTGCATGAAACATGCTTCTTGTGTAGTGTACATAGGACTCTAGTTATATATAAAGATTAAATGTGTATGTAAGACCTGCCCCTCAGCTGGTGCTGGGGACCAAATCCAGAGCCTGGTACCTGCTAAGACCTACTCTGCCACTCTGCTACACTTCCTGCCCATGCAGGCCTAATTGTTAATGTGTTGCTTAGTGTCCTAATTACCCAGTTGGCTTATCTAAAGGCTGTGTTCTCAAAAGTTTGGAATATAGCCTAGAGATATGTCGTAGTCTGCATTTTTTTTCTTTCCGTCTTTCTTTTCCTGTTAAAATGTAATCTTAATTCTGAGCTAGTCTTTGTTTAGTACCTTTTTTTTTTTGGTACATGTATTATTTTCAGAGATTGATATGTATCACCTATGGAAGTGGAAGCATCATAACATGGCAATTACTGTTTTGAATTTTATCTGTTTAGCCACAGCCCCTTCTATCCACATCTGGGATGCAGTGAACAAACAGACTTTATCTATACTAAGATGTTACCACTCAAAGGGAGTGTGTTCGGTCAGCTTCAGCGCCACCGGCAAACTGCTGCTGTCCGTGGGACTTGACCCCGAACATACTGTTACTATCTGGAGATGGCAGGAAGGTAGGTTCTTTTTGTAGTATTTTTTTTATAGCACTAATGCTTAAAAAAAAAGAAGAATGCTAAGAGTGTGGTGACATGCTTTCAACTCCAGTGCTCTGGAGGCTGAGATAAGAGGATCATGAATTCAAGGCCAGCTTAGGCTATTTAGTGAGACCATGACTCAAATACATACATATATATATATATATATATATATATATATATATACACACACACACACACACACACACACATACACACACACACACTAGGATAAGAAATCAGTATGTAAATTGGTGAAAGCATTATTCACCTTAGCCCTACACAGTACAGTCTATAGGGTTGGTGGTACTGTAGGTATGTTTCATTTTTAAAACCCAGTGAAAACAGCCCACAAAGCATAAATTAACACAACCATTAGTATTAAAAATGATTCACAGGCTGGCAGATAAGAGACTCAACAAGCAAATGTGTCATTTGCCTCTGGTGTGGAAGTTAAACTCTGCCTGCTGAATGACAAGAAAGCAGGCTGAGCACTTGTGTTCTTTGGGGGAAGGAGATGAGTGCTTGTAGCTCCGGGTTCCTGTCCCTGCCTCAGTTGTGCTGGGCTGCCAGCAATCCAGGACACCTTCTGTAAACAGCCACTGGCAGACATTTCTCACCTTTGTAGACCGTTTAGTTTCTGTCAGCCACAGGATTCTGCTCTTATAGTTCAGATTAGCAAGACAACATAGAAACAGACATTTTAATAAAATTTTATTAATGGATATCAAAATAAGAGTCACTGCCATTTCCTCATTTAGAAACTGATTTAGTTGATTCTAGAGGATATTAAGAATGAAGATGAAGCGTGTGTTTGTGTCTTCTGTTCAGGTGCCAAAATTGCCAGCAGAGCTGGGCACAACCAGCGTATTTTTGTAGCAGAATTCCGACCAGATTCAGATACTCAGTTTGTTTCTGTGGGAGTAAAACATGTGAAGTTCTGGACGCTGGCAGGAAGGGCCCTTCTTAGCAAAAAAGGGCTGCTGAGCACACTGGAAGACGCCCGGATGCAAACCATGCTCGCCGTTGCTTTTGGTGCAGTATGTCTCTTAACATGTTACATGCGGTATCATTTTGCCTACTTTAAATTGTATCCCCTTAGATAAGGCACATTAATGTTGTCGGTATGGCATCACTAGTCATTACATGTCCTGGTCTTGCGTATATTTCATCACTCAAACATCTGATATTTTCAGAATTAAGGACTGGGAAAATTAATGAGAGGATTATGATGAGACATTCTTTTCATTGGGCCACTGATATTCTCCAAGGCCCTCAGTAGTACTCTCACCTTAAGAATCCTAAAATGAATCTTCCTAGTGGTTCCTCATGCATCTAAAAATTTGACAGAGTAAAAGAAAGTTAAATCAAGAAGCATAATTTGCATGTCTTAAGTCAGGCTTGGGTTTAGATTCCCTTTGCTTTCTCTAAGTCCCAGCTTACATATACATTGGAAGCACCCTAGGCCAACTCAAGGCAAGAAGGGGAAGGGACAGGAAAGGAGAGAGCGTGCACCATTCCTGCTCTCAATGCACTAGTGTCCAGACGCGCTTGCTCCTCCTCTCCCCGCCAGCCCTGCAGTCCTGGGTGCAGGAGCTGCGTCTCCTCCCTTCAGTGTCCTGCCCTGCAAAGGCTGCTTACATCCTTCAGTGCAATAAAAAAATGCAGTGGGATATTCTTATTTGTGGGTCTGTGTGAGAATGAAGTAGTTGAAGGAAAAAATTGGAAGTTTAATATACTTAAGCTTTTGAGAAAAAGACCACTGAAAATGTTGGTGATAGTCTGTCAAATTTCAACTGAACATTTTGAGTATTCATAATACAAGACCAGTAGTTTGCTTCCAGAACAAAATTCCTCACACTTATGTTTTTATTATGCTTCATTACTTTGCCTTGTAAATGAACTTTTTCCAGGTATAAAATTCCTGTGTAGTTAACTGCCCGTTCCAATAAACTTGATGAGTGAAATATTAAAAACAAGTGCAGTCACTGAGAATGTTTTTATGTTTACAAATTTACATTGGTTTAAACTTTAAAAATTTATTCAGCTGATATGTAAAAATATAAAAATTGTACACATTTGTGGGGTACTGCATGTTTCTTATTTAAACATTTTGAGTCTAGCTAGGGAATATAAAAAAACAAGAGGCTCAGCACTCAAGAGGGTGAGGCAGGAAGACTGCTGTGAGTTTAAGGCCAGCCTCAAGGCCAGACCCTATCCCAAAAACACACACAAAAAAAGAAGGAAAATATTGGTCTCTGTACCTGAAGCATTTACATTCTAATTACAGATAACCAAGAGTATTGAGGCTTCCAGATCTGAGAGAATTCTGAAAAACCCCTATGAATTTGATAGAGGTAGTAGTGTTACTAGGACAAAAGTCTACCACACCTAGTAGAAAATTATCTTCACTTCCTTAGTCCTGTTCTTTTTACGCTGAAAGACTAGTGACCTCTAAATTATCTATGGGCAGCCAGAGGGAAGCAATTCCCAAAGCACAGCATAAACTAGAATTTGGTATTTTAGAACTGGAAGAAGACTGTCCAAGGTTATTCCAGCTGCTGAGTGACAGCCTTGGAGAAGGAAAAGGCCCCAGAGGCTGGTCTCCCTGCCCTGAGAGGCACTCCCACCACGCCCTGCATGCACTTGGTGTCAGAGCCGAGGTAGCATTACACTGGCATAGACAATTGCATCTGTTTGAATTCTCTGAACTTTTGATGAGTTTGTCTCCCCCTTTCCCCACTCCTTTTCAGAATAACTTGACGTTTACAGGTACCATCAGTGGTGACGTGTGTGTGTGGAAGGATCACATACTGTGTAGAGTTGTGGCCAGAGCTCACAATGGGCCTGTGTTCACCATGTACACCACTCTGAGAGACGGACTTATTGTGACTGGAGGCAAGGAGAGGCCGTGAGTCCTTTTTCTCATCGTAGCCTGAGTGCTTATGCGTCTGCTGGACCAAGGTTTGCAGTTAGGTGTTGCTGTTATTTCTGAGCTGCAGAGCTACTCTCGCTGGCCGTGCTCCACACATGCTCTCCTGTATTGCCTGACACTATCTTCTCTGGATTCTCGTTCCTGGTTTTAAATCACATCCATGTTGTTTAAACCTAAACTCCAGTAGGGGTGGTACTGCTTCTGTTATGTAGCCAGGCAATTGTCCTACAAACTAAGAACAGATTTTCCTTGCTAGCCATGGTGATGCATGTCAGCCAGCTAGTCTGAGGCAGGAGGATCTCACATTTAAGAGCAGCTTGGGCAAGTTAGGAAGACCTTGTCTCAAAATAAAATTTGAAAAAGGACGGAGAGATAGCTCACAGGCAGTATTTGTCCATGATGCCTGAGGCCATCAGTTCAATCCCCTGTAAACAAAAACTGACTTTCCTAATGCCTGTATTCGGGTCAGTATTTGTGAGTGATAGGGGGATGCAGGAGAGTATTTGCCACTGAACCAGACTGTATCTTCTGGACTTTTTTGGATGCTGGGAGAGACAGTACACAGTGGTGTAAGACAGCGAGGAGAGGATGTCTGACAGACTTCTTTGCTTTTTGCTTAAGGCAAGCTTGTTACATAAACTGCTTCCTTCATACAAGACCTCAAAGTGTAAATATGACTGAGTGATTTTCAGTTCTCCCAACAGTAACCAGACACAATCAGTTTACAGCATAGTCATCACATGTTGAAATGTGACATGTAAGTGACTAAAACTACAAGTTAAATACAATTGTGTATTTCCTTTTCAAGTTTTGTTTTTGTTTTTGTTTTTGTGGGTACCGGGAATCAAACTTGCACTTGCCGGGCAGGTGCTGCACCTGAGCTCTATCCCTGGCCCCGTGAAAGATAACTATTATGGCACACAGCATGTTTTATCCTAAGACAAGCAAATTTATCTAACAAAATGAAGGACGACATCTTTGAGTTATCTGAAGAGACAATGAATGAATGATGAAAAAATAAAAACAAGCCAGGTGTGGTAGTGCACACCTATAATTCCAACACTCAGGAGGCTGAGGCAGGAGGATTGCCACAAATTTAGGGCCAATCTGGGCTATACAGTTTAAAGCTAGCCTGACTTAAATAGCAAGACCCTGTCTCAAAAAAAAAAAAAAAGCTATAATGTCTCTCACATACTACTCCAAGGTATGTCCCACGTCACCTTGTTTTGTTCACTTCTACTCAGTAACCCACTAACCTGTTTCCATAGGCTGTTTTAATGCTGGTAGAAAAAAAAATTTTTTTTCCTCAGTACTGAGGCTTGATCCCAAAACCTTCATACTGAGCTCCATCTCTAGCCCCTTTTGAGACAAGGTCTCACTAAGTGCTCCCCAGACCAGGCTCAAATTTGCGATACTCCTGCAAATTTTTGCTCTTCCAGAGTGCAGGGATTGGAGCTGTGTACCATCACAGCCTTAAAAATAATCCACAGCATAGCATCTGTAATCTTACCTCACTTTGCATGTTATTTTTAATGTTAAAAATTACTTTGGATCTTAAGTATTACAGGAAGATAATTTATGATAAAGGCTAATAAAATTATTCTCGTGTCAGAAAAAATACTTCACAAATAAAACTTATTGAAACTGATTGTTCTTCTGAGCTGCATTATACCCTGAAATTGCCATTGGAAATTTAAGATAGTATTAAATTACAAGAATCAGGGCTTTTAAAAATATTCTGCTTCTGATTCAGTACACAGCTCATACTGACATGTCTGTAATAGTAACAAACACTTCTCTGTGTCTGGCTTTTTATTAGGTCAAAGGAAGGCGGCGCAGTTAAATTGTGGGACCAGGAGCTGAGGCGGTGCCGGGCCTTCAGGCTCGAGACGGGACAAGTCACAGACTGCGTGCGCTCTGTGTGCAGAGGCAGAGTAAGGCGGTCATGAGCCCATCCAGTGCAGAAGCAGCTGGAAAAGTTTTTCTCTGATTCTGTCACCTTGTATGAGAAGCAATAATACAGAATGACAATTTGCTTGGCCATCACTCTGCAGTCTCCATAGGTGGTGCCAGTGCAATACAAACCAAAAGCGTTGTCTAAACACTGTGTCTAAGCCCCCGTGCCGTCTTCAGTCTGCTAATTCAGCTGTGGTCCACAGAACTGAAAATCCTTGCCTGTTAATGCATTTGATTAGAGCAGCTGTCTTCATTTAAAATCATATATATATATATATATATATATATATATATATATATATATATATATATATAATTATTGAGTATGTATGCATGCTCTCAAGTACTTATAAATCATAGTTTTAAATATTAGTTAAGCTTTATATATTTTCACTAAAAAATGAATTATAGTTCTTACATCCCAATGCATTTATACACTTCTAAAAATTTAAGGTCATCATACCCGAAGTCAAAACTTTGATTATTGATGAATCCAGGCACAGCCCCATAGAGTTCTGTCTTTCACATGAACTCTGCCACGCAGCCCAGACCAGCGCTCACGTGTCCCTGCGGTCACAGAAAAACTTGCACGAAGCTCATCATGTTGAGAACTTGTGACTAAATCAGCTGAAAGCACAGGATGGTTGCATGGCAGTGAAGGTACTAGTCCCACTTGTGTTTCAGGGCAAGATACTCGTTGGAACAAGGAACGCTGAAATAATTGAAGTTGGAGAGAAAAATGCAGCGTGTAATATCCTGGTTAGTGGCCACGTGGACGGCCCCATCTGGGGACTAGCAGCACACCCTTCCAGGGAGCTTTTCCTTTCCGCCGCAGAAGATGGCACCGTGAGACTGTGGGATGTCGCTGATAAAGTAGGTACAGTTTTTAAAGGAACCAGTGTCTCAGAAAAGTGGAACTTTTAAATTGCTAGAACCTAAAGAGCTTGTAACTGAGGCGGGGGTGGGGGGGAGGAGATTGGCTGTTTGTCAGAATTATACAAGTGTAGTTCTCTGTGGTGGTTTTGCTTCTTATGCAGAAGATGTTAAACAAAGTGAACCTGGGACATGCTGCTCGGACTGTGTGCTACAGCCCTGAAGGAGACATGGTGGCCATTGGAATGAAAAATGGAGAATTTATGATTTTACTGGTGAGCTCGCTCAAAATATGGGGAAAGAAGAGAGACAGACGCTGTGCAATCCATGACATCAGGTTAGTCAACAAATGGAGTAAATTTCTAATTTCAAATAGAAGACATGACCCAGCTTACATTTGGAAACCTTCTCTGCCCATAGCTTCAAAACTGTTCTGACAGCCTACAGCATTTTACACCACTAACTGTACGCTGCATAGCAGCTTTCTGCATGCTTATTTAATTGTACTTGCTAAATTATGACTCTACATGGGGACTAGCTGTAGTGTTTTATAACAGCAAGCACTGGGTGGTGTTTGGTAAGCGTCACACTAGACATGCAGTAAATTCACTGTGTGAAGAACTATCTCCACTAATACAAAAGTTCATTTACCTGCCCTTTAGAACTTGGAACATCAGAGTTACAACTCCATGTAACCATACCTTCTCTTTACCCCAGTTAAACTTCATGTTTTCCCTTGCTGCCTGGTATGAACTTTTGGAGTCTCATTTCTGGTTATTCATTCAAACCAGTGTGCACTGAAAGAACATTTACTGTGTCCCAGAATTTGAATTTACCTTGTCGTGAACTTTTCTTTCTCAGTGCTTAATACTAGCTACCATTTACAGGGCATTTGTGATCAGTAGATAAAAAAATTATTGAATCCAAAAACAGTACAATGTTTTTATAAAGGGCACTTCCTCAGAGCCCCCCACCTAACAGTATAACAACGGCTTTCCATAGCCCCTTGTATCTCTAAGATACCCAGGCTTGTGGGACATTTTCAAAGACTTGATTTTGTTCCTGAAGTACCTCACAAAGCACATTCAAACACTGGCATGGTCCAGTGCTGCCTCCTGTGACCTGCATGCAAATGGTATTTCACCATCTTCCAAGCTTCTTCCCTTTCACTCTAATAACCTGGCCTGCATTTTTTACTATCTGGACTTTTTCAGATCAAAGAATCAAAATTAACACATTTTTTACATTTTGTTATATATTCAGATTTAGTCCAGATTCCCGGTACCTGGCCGTGGGTTCTAATGAGAACTCAGTGGATTTTTATGACCTAATGCTGGGCCCCACCCTTAACAGAATCAGCTACTGCAAGGACATCCCCAGCTTTGTCATCCAGATGGACTTTTCCGCAGATAGCAGGTATCTCCAGGTACAGCACCAGCAGTCGCACCTCTTTTACCAGGGTACTTGCTGCTTGTACATTTTGTGTGAGTGCATTAGATCCCTCAGCTCCTCCACTCACAGTTCCACAGCTTCAGCTTTTGCCTTTACTGTTCACTGTTTCTGCATTAATTTTGCAATACCTCATGGGGGAAGAGGGGGGCAGAGTTTATTGGGGATTGAATCCTGGGCCTTCACACTGAGCTACATACATCCCATCCCTTTTGAGGGTCTCAACTTGCTCAGGCTGGGCTTAAACTCCAATCCTCCTATCCCTATTAAATTTTAACACAAAATAATGTGTAGAAGTATATGTTATACACATACAGTATAGTAAAAAAAGTGCTTAACTATATAAAGCAAGTTAATATATCCATCATCGCTGGGACCAACTTTTTGTTTTTTGTGTGAATTACTAACTGTACAATTCCCTATATTCCTCACCTTGTACATCAGGCTCTTGGACTTTACTCATCTGACTTAGGTATCTACTGCTCTGATCTGCATCGCCCCACTGAGCCCACCCCCACTTCCTTGTGTTTGTAGTGATCTTCTGCATTCTTCATGTTAGACATGTACCCATGTAGCTGTCGGCTAGGATTCTGAAAACCCATGTGAACTGCGCCTTTACCTAACAGAATTCTTGTCCTGTTCTGCTATGATAAAAGGTCTCCAGTGGCTGCTATAAACGGCATGTTTATGAAGTGCCTTCTGGAAAACATCTTCTGGATCATGCAGCCATTGACAGAATTACCTGGGCTTCATGGACTAGGTAAATACTGACACTCAGAAGGAAAGAAAGGACTCAAAGTCAGGCATGCTGGAAAAACCTATTTCTAAAGTTAGAGCCATTCTCTAGGGAATAGTAACAGAGTTCGTGTTTCTTGTGAACTATACCTTGAATTGTTAGGATGAGTAATGTATGTTCAGAGCCAGAACTACTTTTGATCAAACATATTTCCGTCCTTTGTATCAGATTTACTGAAAGGAATGCTACCTTAAAGTTGTTGTAAGTGAATTTTATAAATTTGTTCAAATTTGCTGACACATGACTATGATATCCTTTGTTTAGTCACTGGAAAATGTCATTAGATTTCTTCTTTTTTTTGTCTTTTTGAGACAGGGTCTCGCTTAAGCAGTTCAGGCTAGCCTTGAGCTCACTTTGTAGCCCAGGCTGGCCTCAAACTTGTAGTGATTCTCTTGTCTCAGCCTCCCAAGTGCTGGGATTACAGCTGTGCACCACCACGCCTGGCATTAAATTTCCATTAAGCACCACTTTTAATCTGAATAATAATCCAGTCAGCTTTTGTTAGACGCTGAATTATAAAACTTTAATCTTAATAAACCTTTTAAGTTATAAAATTTCTAAAAGGAGAGGGAATGAACAGCTAGATGAAATGCGGGCTATAACATGATTAGGGGAGAAAGTGAGAAGCCAGTGTGGTAAGCCCACCAGTGTTTGCTAGATTTGTTTTGTCTTTAGTATTTTAGGGGATGAAGTTATGGGAATCTGGTCCAGACACGCTGAGAAAGCCGACGTCACCTGTGCCTGTGTATCTCATTCAGGCATCAGCCTTGTCACAGGAGATGACTTTGGCATGGTTAAACTATTTGACTTTCCATGTCCAGAAAAATTTGTAAGTTTATATTGTTTTGTATTTCATAATTGTATTACTCGTTGTTTAGAGACCTGAAGATTAATACTTTTTCTCACATTTAATGTTTTATTCTGATTTGAAAAATACTGTACTTTTTGTTTTATTTTGTCTTTTTCGAGACAGGGTCTCACTATGCAGTTCAGGCAGGCCTTGAACTCACTTTGTAGCTCAGGCTGGTCTCGAACTTGCAACGATCCTCCTGCCTCAGCCTCCTGAGTGCTGGGATTACAGGTGTAAGCCACCACGCCCAGCTAAAATACTGTACTTTTAAATTTATATTTTTTAAAAAATTTTATTTTCAATAAGAACTACTAGAAACAAATCCCTCTCTCCAACAGTACTATTTCTGGAAGACTAATAAAGTTCTGGTGAACTTTTTACAAAATCATTCATCAGACTTTAGATGCTTTTCTCAGAGAAAAATCTTCAGAGACCAAGAGATACCTGACTGCCCATAAAACCTGCTGTGTTAAATGCAGATAAGATAACTTCTGCCTGTGCAGTCCCAGCTCCATTGTGGTAGATTACAGTTCCTCATAGAAATCTTTGGATTTTATTTCCATCAGATTCCCTGAGCTTTCTTACTGTTTTTTTGTTTTTGTTTTTGTTTTTTAGGCAAAGCATAAGCGGTTCTTTGGTCACTCACCCCACGTGACAAACATCCGATTTACAAGTGGTGATCGACATGTTATTAGTGCTGGAGGTGACGACTGCAGGTCAGTAACTGTCTTGGCCCAAGGAAAGCAGACTTTTACTAGTTAAAGAGATCTGTTACAACACTTTCTATAAGCTGGTTCAACAACTTATTTACATTATCAGAAGGTAACATAACTAAATGGCTCCTTGGAGCCATATATGCAAATACAGGATAAAAGGACTTAACAAGGAAAATTTTTACACCTATGATTTGAAGTCTCAACTTCAAAAACATTAAACTGCTCTGAAAATATAAAACATTATCAACTGCCTTCATTTTTTATTGCAGTTTATTTGTCTGGAAATGTGTGCACATGCCTCACTAAAAGGTATAAATGCTCAGAAGGCTACATACACTAAGAGCATCGAGAGACCAGGATTAGAGAGAGGAAAAAAACCAAAACCAAATTCTGCGTGGACAAGTGGTGCTAACTGAAGACTGTATCAGGGAGAAGTGCCCAGGATGATCAAAAGAGACTGACTGATAAGTTCAAAATCTTTGCTATATGCATTAACTATTCATAACCTGTACACTGCCAGAAAAATCATGTTTCCAGGAAGGACTGAATGCATAATAGCAAACCCCCTTTATTCAGTATATGTGCGACTTATGGCAGACCTGCTGGGGAGAATGGAGGTTCAGCACTGCTCCAAAAATCTCCCAAAAGTTAAAAGTTGGAGGGCTAAGAGCGGAACTCAGAGTGTGTGAAGCCCTGGGATCCCACCCAGCACTACCAAAAATAAAAGTGTTTTTTAAAAAAGCCCAATTTGGAAAACTTAGCAACACTGTGTCTTTTAGGACTTGTATTATTAAGGTTCACCAGCCAATGGAATAATCTTTTCTTTGCGTTTGTATTAGGAAAAAACTACCATCACCCTCAAGGATCACGTTTCAAAACACAACCATTTTCCATAGGAAACAGCTTTCCTAGAGTGTTTCTTAGGCGTTTATAAAGTTCTTTTGATAAGGACACTTTCTTCCTCACAGTTTGAGTACATAAACAGATCCAAGGTCAGTGATATATGACTGCCACATTTTCCTTTTCGGGCAATCTTTTTACGTTTAGAACCCATGTCTGTTATTGAAACTAGAAGCAAAACTCATTAATGGGAAATATGACGAATAATCATTTGCACTGGCAAAGGTTTTTTTAAAGGTTTTCAGACAGTAGTATTTCACAAGAAAACAGTATGTAAAGATGTAGTCTAACATATACACATTTAACATAAGCCAGTGGTGACGAGCCTAAGGTACGCAAGCTGGAGCAGGCTGTTTATATCACTGAAAGCTCTAAAAGGATCACCATCACTGCAGATGCATTAAACTCATAAAATTACACAACTTAGTAATTCTTGAGATAAAATTTTTTTAACTTTTTTTCTATTGGGAAAGTTTGATTAGGTGTATGCCACTCCATGGACTGATTTCCAAAATGAATGAACCCAGGTTCATTTGAAAAATCCCTCAAACAGAATGTTTTTAGTGGACTAGAGCTAGATTCTTATTCCTTTTCACTTTAAATACTGCCAAAGATCTGTATTTCATTATTCAGCAATTTGCTCTTTAGCCTATATATAATTTCCCGAAAATTATGTAGACTGATACTTAAAAATATATTTTTCTATGTGTGAAGCAGCTGGAAGATGCTTTACTCGCACTATTAATTTCTACTGTGTTCCTCTTTGTAGCATAACGAACCCCTTGAGTCTGGAATGCCCAGTTTGGTTTGACACCACACATCACAGCTCTCTAGTCTGTATGGCCAACACTTTGGGATACCATGAACAGACAATTACTAAGTTAGTATCACAGCCTAACCAGTGATTGAATCGCGTCAGTTTAAAGCTGAACAGCTGTGTCAGGACTGATTAAGGAGTCAAGAACCTTCAAACTTAGAACTATACCATTATTATTCAAAGGTTTCTGCTAAATTAAGCTGTATTTTAGAATACAGTAATATTAAATTTCTATTCAGCATATTTTATAAAGTGGTAGTCAGTGAATTAAAACAATTCATGGACATTTTCTCATGGAAAAAAAAAGTCAAAATTCCAGCCCATTGTTTTAAATTTTCCCTCTGGGTCAAGTTTGCCAACTTTTGGCTACAGAGAAATTTCAGTTTCATTCTACTTCAGGTAGTAACTATAGTCTTAATATATAGCATAAAGCTGGTTCCCCTCCATTTTTATCCTTCACAGTGGTCAACTCATATCAGCGTTTACCACCACTGCGGTCAGTTTCATGGCTAAAGATCATGCTGCTCTAATCACCTTCTAACTATCTGGTTGTGTTATCTATCGACATGACAGACCATACAAAATCTGCCACAGAGATCTATTTTAACCTTAAGAAAATTATTTCTGTGTGGAGTAATCTCCGGAACTGATGACCTGTATCCTGCTGGGCCTTCCAAGCCCCGCTGTGTGGATAAACACATGCCAACACACACATGTGCTCTGCTCGCCCTCACTTCATTATTGCCAACCATGCTCGTCCCCTTCCTTTGTGACCCTTTAGGGTGTTTTGCTTTAGACCATTTTACTCAGCAAATGTTTTTGGGGTCAGCATTAGGTTGCCCATAAACCACAGCAACTGAAAGATGAACTCTGTTTCCAGCCAATGTCAAAACAGTGCAGCAGACTCAGAATTTTAGCATGTGAAAAAAGGTGAACTAAACCACTTAAGCCCTGTTCCTACTCCCTACTTACTATATGGTCTTTATAGTTGTGCTCCCACAGTTACAATATAAACCAGTTATAAATAATACTTTAAAATCTCCAGAAATTTAAACAGTTTAAAACCAGTTTCTTCTGCACAGATGCAAAACTTCCACACTGGGATGAATAAATGCCTTAAATTCAATGAAGTACACATGGAATGAAATGATACTGTCATCTCACGTAAGCCTAATGTGACATAGTAGCTTTATGCCTGTATGTTGTCTTTTTTCTTCTACTGTTTCAAGTCTTTATTTTGGGATCTACACAGCCAAGCGCAACTTACCAAAAGGTTTAGAAACTTTTTTTTTTTTTTTTTTGGTACTGGGGATCAAACTCATGACCTCACGCTTGTCAGGCAGGCTCTTATGCCGCTGAGCTAAACCCATGGCCAGAAACTGATTCTTGAACGGAAAGACAATAACCACAATAGAAGGCTGGCTTTACGATCATAAACATGGACTTCCACAGATTAGGGTTTATTATCCATCCTTTGGATGTGTAACTAAACAAGGAAATGAATTTTCTGTTACAGTTAATTTGGTCCTGAAAAATGTTTGCGTCTTTATTATCCTTTTTGTATTACTCTTTACTAACCACCTTTTAACCTTTGATTTTTAAATGCTTAGTGTGTGTGTGTATAAATATATATATATATATATACACACACACATATAGTCTTTGAAATCTGTTATTTAATTCTACAGCATTTCACACTTCTTGCCTTAACACTTTTAAAAACACACAAAACTACGTAATACAGTAGGCCAAGTTTCATTCTATTCTGCAGTTTACCATCGGAGCTGTAATTATATAGTTCTGCCATTTAAAATATACTAAAATCTAGTTTTAACTTTCCAAAAATTATCTTCAGTAGTAACTAAGTATATTTTCTGTGGCATTATTTCTGAGAATGTTATTTTTCAGTGGGAATATATATGTATATTTATATAATCTTGTGAGTTTAAAGTCTGTTTTCTGGTATCTTATGTATATACTTGTAAAAATTTTTGTATAATTTTGTGATAATGTCGTTCTCTCCCAAATTTAAAAAGTCTATGTTAATAGTAAATGAAAGCATTTTGAGGAATTGTTCATAT
The DNA here is from genome assembly GCA_004027455.1 of Hydrochoerus hydrochaeris. NCBI lineage: Eukaryota > Metazoa > Chordata > Mammalia > Rodentia > Hydrochaeridae > Hydrochoerus > Hydrochoerus hydrochaeris. The sequence continues at coordinate 43,152 of PVLA01006216.1, read as the reverse complement.
TTTTTCCAATTGTCACTGCACGCCCACCTCGCTCCCTTCACAGAAGGCACAGAACTGAAGGACAATTTTACCACAGTGGCACTCAAACTGAAATGCCTGTGTTATGCTTTTCAAACTAAGTTCATTTAAAATTTTAAAAGCACAATCTGAATACCTATTAAAACCCCCTCAATATTTTCAGTCACTGCCGTTTTCATGGTAGATCTGGGAGAAGTGAAAGCAGCATCTGACAATGACTCTGCCACAGCACTGTGGTGCAGCCCTGGACTGCGGTCCGCCGCTCACAGTGACAGCACTGCGTACACGCGGATGCTTACACAGAGGGCGCACATGCCTGGAGGCAGCTACTCCTTGCAACCCTTTTCATACTAAAACAACAAAAGAAAACACCCAAAGTTAAACCACTTAATAATAAACTTACAAACTTGAAAAATTAGACACTTCAGGTAGGCAATAAACTTCATATTATGAAAGCAATGTATTCCAAGTTTCAAAGATTTGACAAGTTCTGTAGATTATCTTTCATCAGTAGGAAGAACCTTTCAAACTGCATGATCTTCTGCCAGGTAGGACTGGGTATCATTCACTGAATAAACAGAACCAAAATTTTTTTTAAATTAACTGTTTTACATTCATATGTACCATAAATACACCTCAGCTAAGCAGTACTTTTACCCAACAAACATTGTTCATTAGATTACAGTATTAATACCAGATTTTATAAAAACTGAAGTACCTATAAAGCAGTTAAAATCTGTAATTCAGTTTATAGGTCGTTTTAAAATATTCTAAGGCTTTCCTTTTGATAGTACCAATGCTAATGACTAAGAATTGATTTGACATAAGCAGTACACACATGTTTCAGCTGGCTTAGTATATGTCTGCATAGCAAGATTAGAAGTTAAAAAGAAATGAGATGATTACTTTTAAAAAATGTAATCACTGGATAAAATTAAACAGCAGAGGAAAAAAAAAAAGTGCTAAGTCTAACTTCCCCCAAATTTGTGTGCTCACAAACTTATAAACATTTACATATTAGAAAAGTATCTTAAATTTACCACAAACTTATTGTCCTCTTTACCTGGTCTGAGGTCGGATCCACTTCAAGGCGTGTCTCGGTGGCACAGTGATGGTGGGATGGTAAAATGTGCAGTCTGGTCTCGTACACTGAGTGTTAAATCTACAGTGCTGAACAGAAACACAGAGCGTCAGCGATACTCCTCAGAGGAGCACACTGAACCCCCATCCTGCCCAACCCCAGAGTGAGAGGTCTCACAACATCCGCCTTCCTACTTCAAGCTTAGGAAATATTCCCTGAATCCCAAAATCTTTTAAGAATCACAGCAAGTGAAACTTTAAAAGCAAACTTAGCATGCAGTACAAACTTCTGCTCACCGCCTCTCTTCTGAGTACCCTCACTGCCCCAGAAACAGCGGAGAAAATGACACCTCTTTGGAGTGAGGAGCTCAGATGCACGCTAAGCAAGCACTGTACCACTGAGCTACACCCAACCCTCAAAAAACCTTTCATACGCAGTAGTCTTCAGGCTGCTTTTTTCAAAGATAAACCTGGACACGACAGCCAAGCAGTTGGAGAAACAGCAATCTTTTGCACAAAAAACTATGGTAAGTGTGGATGGTGTTAAGCAGCACTACTGTTTCATCTCAGTATTAGCATGAGGTTTAAAAAAAAAAAAAAACCCATGCTCAGGAACAGAAAAGATGACAGTGCTGTGCCCCCCAAGAGCTTAGCATATTAATATAAGTGTTTCAGATCACTTGGCCTAAGGGCCAGGCAGACCTCTGCCAACAACTAAGGAACCACTTACAGATTTTAAAGACCATCAAGTTAACTCTGACCATAGAACGGAGTAGGAGGGGAAAAATAAAGACATGCGAGGCATTCAATGTCTTAGTGAGCTTCCAGACCTGAGACCGAGAAGCTACCAGTTAACCGACATTTGGGAAAATAAATGTTCTTACTTTTGGATGATAGAAAGGACATTCCATTTTCTTACAAGCTGGGAAGTAACGGCAGAGCTGACTGGTAGAAGATGATGCCGTTGTTGTAACTGCTGACAAAAAGAATGAACACTGGTCAAATCTGCTTGTTTGTAGATTTGGCACCCGGAGACACTCTGGCACTGATCTGAGGTCTCCAGCCCTGATTTTATTTTCATAGGTTCTAACCTACCCACATTAGTCTTGAACTTTTGATTCTCTTACCTCAGCCTCCCCAATAGCTGGTATTACAAATGTTCACCACCACACTCAGATAAAATAATTTTTAATGTTGTCTACTGATGCTGTCATGAAAGTGACAGTCATTTGAATTAAAGCTTCATGTTTTATGTATGCTTCAGTCATATGAGTACAACAGAATGGGCATATTTGCTCTTCAGTGACTGCTAAGACTAGCGGGAATGGAGGCACATGCCAGCAATCCTGTCACATGGGAGGCTGAGGCAGGAGGATCACGAGTTTAAGGCCAGCCTGGGCTACATAATGAGCTCAAGACCAGCCTGAACTACACAGCACAACCCTGCCTCAAAAAAGCAATGAATGAATGAATGAATGAATGAATGAATGAATGAACGAACGAACAAATACTGATAACATTAACTGATCCAATTAAAATTAATTCTAAACCTATTCCATTTACAGGCAGAAATGTCATTGTCTTATTGTTGTATTAAATGCAGTAGTGCACAAAAATCACTAACCTGGTTTTGGAGGCAGGACTGGAATTCTTCTATTGATATGAGTGAAGGGACAATCTGGTTTAGTACACTTTGCATCATATTTACAATTTGGATGAACAAACAAACATTTTTCAGCAAATTTACAATTGGGGAAGGCTCTATAAAACAAAAGCATAGTTAATTCACAGTTATTCATAGTTAAAGCATTGTTAGTTTTTTTGTAGTCTTTTTAAACTCTATTTGTTTTGAAAAAATGGTAGTGACAGAAAAAAAACAGAATACTAATCTTTAAGTGAAGCCAAACAATACATAGGATGAACTGTCTGTTTCAAAGTCTGAAGTTACATGAAGAGGCTTCTGATTGAAGCCAAACCATTAATAAAAGGCAGGTGCTTTTTGGGTGATGAGAGCTATGCTCTTTATCAGTAAGATCTGTATTTTATGAAGTATATTCAATACAGTACACATATCCTGCATGCAAAGCACTGTGCTCTAAGATTCATCTGTTTGGTCTCTTCATGTGGGTACCGGTATTATTCCAACATGTAATTAGAACTTGGAGATGTTCCATCTGGTAAAGCTCAAATACATTAAACCAGCCAGTTAGTAAGGAAAACATTAACCCAAGTGTAAAGTACTTTCTTCCCAGTCCTTCAACATAATTGGGATATGTGTGAACAAAACACACACTAACTGTACCTTTAAATGTAGAGACTCCTCAAAGGAGGCTCACGTTTCAGCACCCCCACAGATCGAAGGCACCAAGAAGCGCCCTCCCCCAACACACACACACACAGAGCTGCTCCAGGGAGCGCCCCAGAATGAGTGTCACTGCATACAGTTATGAAACTCAACCACAATATAGAATAAAATAACCTGTGGGACACAGAAGTTAAACTGAAAACCAGCCTCAGCCTGAAGTCACTCACTTGCAAGGTGAAACGGGATGGTGGTAGGTGCACTCGTCTCCATTCTTACAAGCAGGCCAGTACTTGCAGCGCTCCAAAAGCTTTTCTGGTTTCTGTGCCATACCCAGTTCACTTATCTCCACTACAAGGGAAAGGAATTAAAAGTGACTCATTGATTGTCACCAATTTGATCCACAAGCCCTTGAATAAATTTCCCTCAAACTCCAGTCTAACATTCTCTTTTATTTAAGTCCTACAAAAAGAAAAAAAAAAAATGAGCCCAAGTAACCTGTTAACTGTGCTGAGAGTCCTATAAAAGATTACCAGAAAGGAGACTACAGTTCTCATTTTGAAAAGAAAAGCGATTCTGCACCAAGGGCTTAAGTTTTCATCAAAAACTCTAATTCTTAAATATCATTTCAGTACTGAATATAAAAACGGGAAGGATGTCAAGTAGGGAGCAAATAAAACTATATGTTAAGTGAAAACACAAAACAAGGGGCTAAGGAAATATGAACTAATTTTCATTCTAGCAAGATTATGAGTGCTCAAATAAAGTGCTCCTAATTCCTGAGGTATACTCAGGAAGGCCAGATGCTAACCTCACAGAAAAGTCCAAAATGACAGAAAACCATTCTGCCTGAAATGGGTCACAAACACCACTGGCTCCAGGGAGCGGGAAGGTGATCTGCAGAGCAAGTCACCCGGGAGGGGAAGATGACAAGTGAAAGCCACCCCACCCCTTGGACGGGCCAATCACAGGCTGCGCTTCTAGAAGCCGGCAGTGGAGCCTGTGCTGCTGGATGATCTCCCATTTCCGTAAACCAAAAACTCTACCTTTTCATACGGCAATGAAGGTTTAAAGGCTGATAGCTACATTAGGAATACTGAATATAAGAAGTCAAAGTCTACCGTCAAAGGTCATAACCAGAACTCAGAAGGGAGCATCTGGGATTATACACTGTACTAGAGGTCTGTGTTTAGAAAAGTAAGTTCCACTTCACTACGTAGACAGCACACAACCCCGATCTGCCTCTGCCCAGGAGCAAGCTCAGCTACAGACACTTCAGGCAAGGGTAAGCTTCAGTTTCTTCATCTGTGGAAAGCGAAAATAATGTCTTCTTTAGATGCAAGACCTCAGCTAGATATCTAGTATCATTTAAAGTCAGTAAGTTGCTTATTTTTGCTCTAGTATATAGAAGAACTCTAAGTTCTAAAGAAAACATATACAGTAGATGAAGGCATTAGCTTTTAATTGATTTTTTGTCTTCCCTGCAAAGAAAACAGTATCTTGCCTCCCTCTTAAACAACAGACACTGGACTGTGGCATCCACACACAGACTGAGGCCAACTGCAAGATCAAAGTACCAAAGGAGTGGCTCACTGGAAAACAGGTGGAAGCAGCTAAACACTCGACTCGAGGACAATATTTAAATCCTTTACAAAGAAAGGTCGTCTTTCTGACGGACATGCACACCAAGGTCAAGCCTCTAGTTTTCCTCGCCTGGCACTTACTGCACAAGCTATTAAAACTTCTGTTTAGGAGGCAAATTCACTTTTAACCGGAAACCAAAAAAGCGGTGCTATGTGACGGTGGCCAGAGCTGCAGGCCGCATCCTGAAACAAAGCAAACTACCAACCTGGAAGCAAAGCTCCCTGTGTGGAGCACAGAGCCAGGGGAGAGGCTGGATGCTGCCGACTGCTCTGCAGGGCCCTGCGCCCCACACACAGCAGCCGCACAATGCAAAGCCACAGTGAGAGTTGCGGGAAGGGAGGTTCCTCACACAGCCCCATGTCACCACAGTGGCCATGGCACCTGCACAGGATCTGTGACTGCCAGGTTATTTGCAGGGTCACCAGCTCCCCAGCCCTGGCAACAAAGCCTAACCCAGACAGCTATATTCACATGAAATCAGATCCTCAAGGATCAAAATATTAGGCTGTAAAACTGAAAATCAAGAGTGGTTCGAAACACTAGAATTTCCACATATTTTAGACAAAACGTACAAGGTCAAGAAACCTGAAGGTGCAGTTATTACTATTTTCCAGAAAAATAGTAGTAACTCCCTCCACAAAAGATCGTGCTATGACAGATTCACAGCAGGGAAAGCACAGCACCCTCTCTCACAATCTCCCAAAAAAACTATTCAACTTCTTAAGTGACTGAACAAAGTATTCACGTCATTTCATATCTCTCTCAAAGGGATTTGTTGAGAAAAACTTCAAAGTCAACCTGTTTTTTCTTTGAATCTGTTCATTTTTAAGATTTTGTGATTGCTGCTATGGTGGTTTACACCTGTAATCCCCACTGCTACGGAGGCTGAGACAAGGGTATCACGAGTGCATGCCTGGTCACCTTAGCAAGACCAAGTCTCTAAATAAAAAATAATCAATCTACACATGGTGGCGCACACCTGGATCCAGCACTAAGAAAGGCTGAGTCAAAAGGATTCTAAATTCAAATCTTGCCTGGGCAATTTAGTAACTTGGTGAGACCCTGTCTCCAGATAGAGACAGAGATAGAGAGATAGAATAAAGAAAGGCTGAGAAGTAGTTTAGAAAGAAGGCCCTGGGTTCAAAATCCCTAGCACCAAAAATTAATTAACTAAATTAAAAAACAGAAAGGGTTAAGGGATTTAGCTCAGAATCCCAAGTGCCTGCCTGGCAAGTGCAAGGTCATGACTTCAATCTCCAGTACCCCCCTCCCCCCAAAAAGAGAGAAAGAAAAAGAAAAAGCAACGGGAAGGAAGGGTTGGGGACATAACTCAGTGGTAGAGTGCTCACCTAGTCACTGGGCTCAAGCCCTAGTGGTACTGCCAAAAAAAAAAAACAAAAACTCAACTTTGAGAAGCAGCATTTCTACAAATTCTTTATCACAAATGAAAAGGGTCAGAAGGACTACAGCTGGCACTGGTGTCCACAGGACAAAAGGTGGCAGTGAACACTCTGCCTACAAGCTAGTGCTGTCTGAATGACAGGGTGCTAAGTATTACTCTTCAATATGAGGTCTTTTCTACACTTGCAAGAAGTACCATGGCAGGTTAGGTGAGAAATTCCTTTCAAAGAGATTTTACTGAGATAGAAAGAACATCAAAATCTAAATTTATTTTTCTCCAAAGTTAATTATTATATTACTGCTGGTACAAGGGGAGAATGACAGCGGTTTCCAAAGGGGGAAAAAACAGAAGTAACCAAGACATCAAGAATGATGGCTCATCTTTCAACATGCGGAGCCAAGAAGTGTTTTTGTGGCCTCGGCTGAACTCCAGAATTTCAGCTCTGGATTAACAGCTGACCTATGAAACACACACAGAGAAACAGACTGAAATTTGGCGGTTTTGATTCAAAGAAGAAAAAGGGCCACTACTGCATACAAACATATGCAAGATCACCAATCAATACTCATTCAAGATGGAGAAGTCAAAGATTCCCTTCACAGAGTCTGAGCGCTCAACACACCGTAGGAAAAGCTACCATCTGGGTCACCAAGCTGCCTGTTCATCAACTGCAGCTGCTGTGGGTGGAGGAGACCTTTGAGTCCCTTGTTTGAGGCTGCAGTTTGGTTTACGGGTTTCACTCCTTCAAAGCACATGTCCTCCTCTTGATCTGACATGTATCCTGGGGGGCTGGGGACACCATCCAGCGTCACTATAAACTTGGGACTTGCAGGTTTATCTGGTTGTACAAGATCTCTGCCAGACAGATAAAAAATACCATAGAATTAGGGAAGCAAACACAAAATGCTGAGACTCCTAAAGTGCTCTCAAGCAGAACTAGTACTCCCTCCCTTACTTTGCGTTTCATTCAGTTAAATGAAGAAAAAAAAGAACAAGAAGACTTGGAGGGACCTCCAGGTACCACACTGTGGATGGGGGTCACTGCAGCATCAGCACCAGTGACCTTCCAGCCTGTGCTAAGGACAACCTCCCCTCAACCCTGCTGTACTGTCCATTTCATCCTCATTAGGTCACGTGGAAATCAGCTAAAAACTTGGCTCAGATACTCAGAACACAATGGCCAGAAGTTCTGGGTTCACACTGATTTTCTGATCTGTCTTTCTGTTCCTTTAAGGAACATGGAGTCCATTTCTTAAGGTAAGAATGATCCAAACCCAATTTAATTCCCATTAGAAGACTGATTGTGGCCACCTGGCTTTTAAAGTTTCATTTTATGAGGCTGAGACAGGAGGATTACTGCGAGTTCAGGGCCAGCCTGAACTGCATATTGAGACCCCGTCTCAAAAAAAAGCCCCCCCCAAAAAAGTGCATTTTAAGAATGTGCATTTTGCACCAGGGATATAGCTCAGTGGCATAAACGCCTACCTAGCAATCATGAGGTCTTAAGTTCAATCCCCGATACAAAAAAAAAAAAAAGGCTTACTAATGGAGTTAAATGATATGTTGAGTGTTTACTTGTAGATTAATGCACTTCTGAACAAGTAGAATGAACTAGAATTTTAAAAACTGAACTTGGCTATTTATGACCTCGCTGCTCAACAAAAAAGGTTCTACTGAGTACTGAGACAGGGAAAAGGGAAGCTGGGAGCTAGCAGCCAACCTGCACTATCTAAGCACACAAATTAGCTACACAAGAAAAAGAAACCATCTACCGTGTCTGCATAAGGTGTCCTGAAAGTACCCGAAGGGTATCTGCAGTCTTCATCCCCGACTCTTGGTTTGGTGCCACTACTACTTCCTCAGACAGCTTTGGCTTCTTCAGAATAAATGATCTTGTGTCTGCATGGACCATGGATTCCATGTCATAGTAATCTGAGCCAAAAAAATTGGCCATAAATGTTTGCTTTTGAATAAATCTTTTATTCCCAACATCATACATGTGACACGAATGTCAGTCTTTTATATATTCATACTTATTTTTTAAAAATCATAACTGACTCTATTTGGGAATAGGGCTGCAATGCTATTCCAATGTCACTGGAAAGAATTCAGGTGGTCCTCTCCTTATAGCGTGCATCACACATGATTCAAATGAACACCTCCTGGCCTGAGGCAGAGAAAGGCTCTCCTGGGAGGCTGCTGCTCGCATATTAACAATACACATACAGACATAGAGAATTTTAGAATCTTATTGTTTTCTAGAATTCTGGTTCACAGATTACTGAACTGTTTTTCTAAAATCTGTTGTTCAGTTTGCACAGTACCATGTAGAGAAGGAAATACGTATTCAAAGAAAAACTCGTGTGACACAGTTTCTACCTGCTTGTAGAGAGGACTACCTTGAAGAGAAGCTCAAGGTGAATGAGTGTAACAGCACACAGCTCACGTCACCTGCACACAGCTGACCTGACAACACGCCTCCAACTGACCAGTGCCAAGGCGCTCCTTTCAAAGCTAGCAGTAATTAGGACAAAATTCACAGGACATTCACTCAGGGAACAAATATCTACTAAAAATGAAGAGTAACAGTGTCATAGTTACACAAGAAGGAAAAAGAAAAACAGCTGAACAGCTGCAGAGCATGACCCACAAGGGGAATGAACGCTGGTGGGAGAGCAACACACAGCTTGTCCAGCTGAGGAAGCTGGCCGAGGACGGGAGTCTGAAGTGGGCACTGGAGGAGGAACAGGAACAGACCAGGAGGGGGCGGAGAGCACGAGGGCACCTCGGGCACACGGCAAGGCAGGAGCTTTTCCTCACGGGGTCTGGGAAGCAGTGAGACACTGGGATGGCTAGAAGAGTGTGTGGTGAGCAGGTGGGGAGTGGCAGAGAAAGCTGAGAATACGCTGAAAGATCTCGGTATTTTCAATTTTGGTCTAAGTAGTAAGAAATCAAATGAGGTTCCTAAGCCAGGAAGTGATACAACCACACTGGTTTTCAGGAAAACGATTCTAAGAACTTGCAGTGGTACACACGTGTCATACCACTATCTGGGAGACTGAGGCATAAGGATCACAACCTGAGGCCAGCCCGGCAACTAAGCAAGACCCTGTCTCAAAGTGAAAAATGCAAAACATGAGATCGAAGTGGCTGGGGATGCAGCTCAGCACACCCAGGATTCAATCTCCACTCTCAAAGGAGGAAAACACCTCAGCACCAACGAGGGCAGGACAGACGGTAAAGGGAGACAGACACGGGAGGGCGGGAGAAGTTGCTGAGACATAAAGCACAAGAAAGGAAGAAGAGCAGATCTGAAAGCTGGCAAAGATAAACTTCAACTTTTACATTTTATTTAGTTTGAAGTCATTTGTGGAGATTTTACACGTCATGAGGAAGTCGAAAACTCAGCTCTGCTCTGGGGGGTGGGGACGGGTGAGATGAGGGTTTAAGCCCGCAGGCCTCGCTGCCGCCTCACTCGGCGTGCCCGGGAAGCCTAAGGAGTCTCCCTCCCAGTCACGACAACCAACCTGAACCTCAAGCCTCTTTGCAACTCACTGGGGACTCCGGCTGGCAACAGCAGGGCCTGGAACTGGGCTAGCAGCCACTGCCTGTCTTCCCCCCAAATATACTTTTTGAGCCACAGCAGTTTCACTAACTCACATCCTGGGAAAATACTGAGATGAACTTATGCTAAGGACGGGACACAGGATAAAGTTTACCTTTTAAGGAACAGTGGAGGAAAGATGACAAAAAAGAATGCAAATGAATGAGAAGAGCTGCTGTGGTGGTACATATCTATAATTCCAGCTATTGAGAAGGCTGAGGCAGGAGGATCACCTCAAGTTCAAAGTGAGGCTAAGCAACTTAGCCAAAATCCTGTTTCAAAATAAAATTTTAAGAAGATCTGGGTATAGCTTAGTGCCCCCTGGCTTCACTCTCCAGGATCATTAAAAAAAAAAAAAAAAAAAAAACAACCAATGAGGGCCAGGTATTTAGCTCAGCAGCATAAGCACTTGTCTGGCAAACACAAGGTCATCAGTTTGGCCCCCAGTACAAAAAAAATTAATACAGGTCAAAAATGAATAATGGACCATTATTATGAGCCTGGAACAGGCCAAAAAGGTAACAAGAGGATATTACGAACACTTTTTAAGTACACATTCAAAACTAAATGGGAAAGTTTCCTTTAAAAAAAAAAAAAAGAATGAAAATAGACAGTGATTGCTGAAACCCAAAGGATCAGACTGAAGAAAACCTGGATGCGTGTGTCACATGTACAGTTTAGGCAAGAGTGCAGTGAAGTCAGGCGTGTTGGTGCACACCTGCAATCCCAGCACTTGGGAGACAGAGGCAAGGAGACTGCTGTGAGTTCAAGACCCTATCTGAAAAACAAAAACAAAACAAAATTAAAAACTGTAAAGGAGAGAACTGCAATTTCAAATCAGAAAACAGATCAATAGAAGCTAACTTAGTAGATCAGCAAAAACGGAATGAAGCCGTCCACCTTAGATGACAAGAAACTCCAAAGGCTGAAGAACTGGCAGCAAAGGGGACCTTGAAGGGTGAGAGAGCAAGAGCTGGAGGGTCTGCGCAGGAGGCCGGGGGGGGGGGGGGGGGGCTCCCAGGTGCCTCAGCACACCTGCCTGCCCCACTCCGGCCCGCTGGAGACACCGCCACAGAGGCGCATTCCCTGAAAACCCTCTGCCCACGACACACTTCCTCCCCTGGGCTCTTGATAAGAGCCACACCACCAGTCTGTGCACCAGGGACACCAGCCATGCTGCAAGAAGTCAGCACAGAAAGGAGAAGGCAGTGGCCCGGCCCGGCCTTTCTCCTGTGAGCTACTGAACTCTAGCATCCAGGCTTTTCCTTTAAAGACCTCTGGAGAAGTGAACTGGCCTGAAAGGCTAAAGACATCGGCAGCATCATCCCCTAAATCACTCTCCACAACATCCATGTTCAAACACCCCAACTTATGAACCCAGAACTCGCCTACACCCCGCACTCTGGACGGCAGAGGCAGGAGCACCGAGAGGAAGACTCCAAGATGGAGCCCAGGCCAGGCAACTCAGCAACACGGCAGGCAGGACCTTGCCTCAAAATCAGAAATTCAAAAAGCGCTGGTGTGCTCACCTGTAATCCCAGCACTCTGAGAGGCTGAGACAGAAAGATCTAAGCCCAGTCAGCCTGGCAATTTGGCAACTTGGTGAAACTGCCTCAAAATAAAAATGTTTTAGCAGAGCTGTCAATGTAGCCTTATGAAAGGCCTGGGGTTCACTGCCCAATACTGGGGGGTGGGGGCGGACACAAATTATTTTTAGAGATGAAGTATTTCTGAATACACCATTCAAGTAACATCAGGTTATACTATGTGGATGTTTCATTATACACTTAAAAATGTTTGATTTATAGAAAAATAAATAAGTTAAAATGTTTGATTTTGCAGCTGGCTACAGTGGTGCATGCTACAATCCTAGCACTCTGGGACTCTAATGTGGGGGATCAGAAGCTTGCCTGAGTGTGGGTAATTTAGTGGCTCAAAACAAACAATAACGGGGAGCAAGTGGGGATGTAGCAGTGCTAAGGCCCTACAGAATATACAAAAACAGAAGGGCTCTTGCAATTAAAAAACCTGATGGGGGTCAAGGACTGTGGTCATTCATAAGCCTCACAGAACTGCTTGATGCTTCAAACTATATGTACAAGTGTAGAAAGAGTAAATATAAAGAAAAAAGTTTAAAAAAATATTATGAAAGCATAGACAAGAACTGACAAAGTGAACAAGACTCACATACAAAGCCTGACTGCCAAACTCACTGGGAGACATTCACTGAAAACAGAATGGAAAGTCAAAAGATGAAAGAGCAAACCAATAAACATTTTACAAATATAAGAAAGAAGCCAGAGGTGAGACAGAAGTCACTTCCTGGACTCCTGGTAGGGAGAAAGCTCAGGAAAGCGCTGAAGGGATCAAATGAACAAAGGTTCCAGCAAAGCGCAGACGTAGGGGACACACAAGAAAAGGACAGAAATACTTCCACCATTTAATGGTTCCCTGAATCTATTAGGCAGCAGGGCAGGGCCTGCCCTAGTCCCAAAGCAGCTTGTGATGTGTCTGGGGTGGGAGAGAGTAACAATGCATGACAGTGGCTCCAGGCAGGGGTGGCCTAAGACTTAAGAAGTGAAGTCAAAGTGAAGATAAAGATGAACCAAGGAAGCAGAGGATATGAAAGTAGCTCAGGGCAATGGCAATGGCAATGGCAATGGCAATGGCAAAGGCAAAGGCAAAGGCAAAGGCAAAGGCAGGGCAAAGAGGCAGAGCAAGTCAGGTGAGGGATGCAGATGGTCCATGATAGCAACAGAGTGAGCAGCCAGGGGTCCAGGAGGAATGGCATTTCAAAGTTTCTGATATGCAAAAAACAAAAACTCCATACAACATGAAGAACATGCAGAGCTTCTCTCTTGGCCCTAAAACATTTTCACAAATCTCTATGTGGCATCTTAGGGTAGGAGCTAAATAAAAAGATGCACTGAATGAGGTGTAAGCAATGAGGATGGCAACAGAAAATCGCTAGTTTACAATGAAAATTTAAGTGTCACCAACCTTGACTCTGCAGTGTTTCTGCCATGACTGGGTCAATTTGCAGTCGGGATAACAACTGCCTCTGTTGAGTTCCTAGAATATAAATTTTAAAACTTCACTAAGCTTAAAACACAGCATTTATTTCCCAGAAATTAATCTTGTTGGGTTAACAAAAAAATCTTAAAAATAAAGCTCCAAAAATATAAACTGTCAAATCACTGGCACATCCCAAGACAAAAAGCTGTGCTCAGGGTTAATCCAAAAATGGCAATGAGGACACAGCTTTTCCTTGGTGAGCTGGCCACATTTCTTGGACAGAAAGTAAAGCCTAAAAGAGAAGTAAAGGTAAAGATGGAGTAGTCAGCAGGTCCTTGAGTGCTGGCACCCAGAGGATGGGCCAGTCAACTGGCAGACAGACACAGCAGCATCTCCCTCTATTGCGGAGCTGTCACCACTCCCACTCCCTCCTCTACACCAGTCTCAAGACCACAAAACAGAAACTCTCAAGTTCTCTCATTATGAAATTCCCAAAAGACAACTAAGGGTTCAGGAGGGTGCAAAAACAACAATAAACAAGGGTAACACTCAAACATGGCACTCAAAATTCTGCAGTCCAAGGTCCTAAATCAGCAAAACATGAAAATGTAGTTACGTTGCTGTGACGTGGATGGGCTGGCCCACACACAGGACGCTGTTCCCCTAGGACTGCACCACACAGGGAGGCTGCAGCTATTTTAGTTCCTGCAAGTACACTCTACAGCTGCATCCTGATGAAAGTGCCTAAAACACATTTCTTAGAGCATCCCCATTATTAAGTGATGCGTGAATGTTATTATTTGGATCTGCTACTGGATAAGATGCTCAGAAACTGGACATGGTAATGCACTCCTGTAATCCTAACACTCTGAGAGACTGAGGCAGAAGGGTACAAGGTGAAGCCCACATGGGCAACTTAGTAACTTACCAAGATCCTGTCTCAAAATAATCACAAAAGGGGCTGAGAGATGCAGCTCCGTGTGAAAACCTAAGATTCAATCCTCACTACAGTCATAAACACCAAACAACATGGCCAACTAGAGTATTATATCATCCCTTGCTCATAAAGCTTCACAGAATCAGTTCTCAATACGAGGTCCATAATGCTAATTCTTATTAATATTCCTAATTGCCAAACTGCATAAAACAATAATGAACTATCTTCACAAGCTCAAAGAATGGGAAGGATCTCCACACTTCTCTGCACCCCAAGTGCTTAGCAGGTGTCAGGCATCGACTGCTAATTTAGAAGGAAAGTGTTTGTTACATTACAGTGTAAAAACAGGGAAATAAATGATAAGCTTTCAAATGCTGCAATCTTAGATGTTTTCATGCTGATTTTTAGTGCGTATCTGTTCTGTGTAGCTTCACAAGGACAGATAGCATGTCAGTGGCTGATCTCAGTACCTTTCATTACAGAGTATTTTTAAACTGCAAAAATTGTATTCAATTTGACATTTTGATTATTTTCTATTAAAACATGTTATATTACATTACCCTGTAGCAGTATGTCCAAAAAAGGGTAAATTTCTTCCAGAATTATCATGACAAAAACACATATCCTGAGGAACAAACCTGAAATCCAAGTGTTGTTTGGTCACACTGTATTCTTTGGGACAGTCTGGGAAACTGACATTACAGAGAATAGAAAGAATGCTCCTAAATGCAAGTACCAGATTCAAATATAACAGGTGTCTTTAACACATTTAACTAAGGAAAAATCATACATTTTAAAGAAACCTCACACAGATACTGAAAGAGGTCTGTTACATCATACTTCTAGGGTTTCACCTTCATATTCATCAGTCATTTCAAAACATCACTTTGAAGAGCTCCCTAAGATGGAATTCGGATAAATTCTAGGCTTTAAATTGACTCACACACACTCTAAATCCATGAAAACTACTCTTCTCTATGAGGTGCTGCTTCTGCATCAGAGCTACACTTAAGACACATGGAAAGATACAGGTGAAAGAATAAATATCTAGGAAACATAAAAAGGGTTTTTACCTTTCTCAGTATTTCTAAGGAAGTCGATTATTTTTACATCATTATCCCTTGACTGTGATTCAAAATCTATTTCGGCTTGCAAATCTTCCAATTGTCTGTTGCATTCAGATGTTAATGCTGAATATTCATTCATTTTAACCTCCAAAGAGGAAATTTTTGCTTCATTCTGTGACATTCTAACATTTAGGTCAAAAAGATTTGCTTCCACTGTCAAAATTGCTGCTTTCATTCCCTTAATTTCATTGACATCAGTGGATATTTTTCTTAAAAGGTGGGAAATATTATCTAGCTCATTTAGTGCCAGCTCATTTAGTGAACAAGAGGAATTTGTTACAGAACCTACATCAACCGGTTCCGGTGGGAGGAAAACTGGTAGAGATGGTGACTGAAATCTTGAAGACATTTTCACAAAATTTTAGTATCTGGGAATTTTTCCTTCACAGCCCATTAAATTGTCTCATCAAAAGCAAAAGCAATGATCAATGCTGTTACCTTAAGAAGTATTAAGAGTGACTAACATTTTAAAACCTGTAACTGGAAACACAAGGTTGTACATTCTAGTCAGAAAATCTGAAAATGCTGAATATAGCAGATCAATTTTTCTGTTTCCTACAACTCAGAAGTCCTATTATGTAGCCACTGTAGCCTACTTATAGCTCCTCACCCAGTAACACCATTATTACATACAAATAATTCTTGTTTCTGATTGGCTGAAAAGAGATGTGTGACTCGCAAAGAATTTTCTATTATCTACCTCATATGATGGAAACACTAAAGAGATGTACTATAAATTAAGCAATATATTGTTATTCTTTTGCCCTTTTGTCCATTAAAGCATAACTTTCAAGCTTCAGACTATTTAAGTTTTACAGCATCTTAAATTTCATTTACCCACTTTTTTTCTGGTACCAGGGATTGAACTCATGATCTTACGCTTATCAGACACGTGCTATGCCACTGAGCTAAATCCCCGGCTTCATTTACCCTTGAAAACAGTACAGTAATACATCAGTTGTCAAACTCAATTCATTCCAAATTCATGTGTGAAAACCAAAAAGAAAATTGAAAATATTTCCCTATAAGAAATAATGGAAAACCAAACAACTAGTTCTGAGGCCTCCAAATTACAATTATAAATTCATTTTTCCAGGACTTTTTAACAAATTTTGCAGTGATTTAACTATCATGGTTCTCACAGTTTCCCTCTTAGCTTTACTGCTGGTATCACTAACTTTCTTTGGAACTATGGTTACAATATTTTCCACAAACAGCTCACTGAAAAAAAGCACAATGACAAATGTTTTAATACAGTAACACAAGCACCATGTGTTGACTGAGAGCTGAAGAGTCACCCTTCTGCGCACCTAGCGAGACAGGACGCCTGACTCACTCTCGGGCCGCTCAGGTATTTTCAGGTTGGATTTTCAGTCTAAAACTGTCAAACAAAGTTACAAATATCAAGCTTTTTTTTTTTTCAAACTTTGCTGTTTTGAGTAGTGCAAAGTTCAGCTTAGAGCCATCTCACAACTGAGGTTCGGCATTACCTTTACAGGAAGGGGTGACTTATCACAGATTACCTCTTTAAACAATCGTTGTGTAGCAATAAAGGAAATCTATCATACTAATAGGAGTTTAAGGATGGAGAAATAACTCTGCCTTGTTTTGATACAAAATTACTATATACGTGATTCTCACATCTTTCTCCCATTCTGTTTCTCCCAACCTACTCACATTTCTATAGTACTCTTTGAAACACAAAGTTTAAATTTTGTTGAAATCCAATTTATCTACTTTGTCTTTCACTGCCTGTGCTTTTGATACTATAGCTAAGAAATTGAATCCAAAGGCCATACAGACTTATGTCAAGGTTTTTTTGTTTTTTGTTTTTTCCTAATAGTTTACTAATTCAGGCTTTTGTTTTCTCATTTTCCTGAAAAGCAAGTATTTGATTTTGAGTTAATTTTTATATAGTTAATAAAGGGTCATTCTTTTGTGTGGACATTCAGCAGTCTCAACACTATTTGTTAAAAACTATTCTTTCTCCATTAAATTATCTTGGCACACTTGGCAAAAATCAACTAGTCATAAATATATGGGTTCATTTCTGGGATCTTGATCCCGTTCCATTGGTATATCCAAATCACCCAAACTGGATTACTATATTACAGTTTTATATTGTTTTGAAAAACAAATCCTTGAACCTTATTCCTTTCCAGTAATTTTGGCTCTCTGAAGTCTCTATTTCCATATAAATTTTAGGATCAGATTACCAATTTCTACAAAAAGTCCATCTGGAATTTCAATAGAGACTGATATGAAACTACTGACCAACTTGAGAAGCACTGATACCCTAAACAGTGTTAATGTCTTCTGATCCATTTACATAGCATATCTTTAAATGGCTTCAGTTTCAGAAAAGTTGTTTTCACTTTGGTTTACTCTCCAGCCAACAAACATGTCAACTTGTACAGATGCAAGCTGGTACATAGTACTTATCACAACCTTTTCAAAAGAAAAGCTTTGGTTTCTTTGTCAAATTGCTATTACTCATAATAACAAAGAAAAAACTGTTGAAATTTATATAACAATACTTATTTCTCCACTCCATCCATAAATTAATTTTTCAAAGTTCAGACCAAGTATGTAAAATTGACCAGACTACAAATTCGTGTATTTTTTAAAGAGCACTAGCTGATGTCATCTATTGTCAACATTAAGAACAGCACATACTTGGCCAAGCACCACTGCAAACCAGCGGGTCAGTAAACTCAATGAGAAAAGCGAGAAAATGGTCAGCGGATCCATAGCAAAGAAACAAGGTACCTAAATACCTAAAAAGATGCATCCTTTATTGGCCACTGTGCCAAGGCCAAATCAGAATGCAAAATAAGCAAAGGCTCCTCCAAAAATTTTAGTGTAAACACCTATTAGCAGATAAAGTGTACCTATTTTAACATTTACTCCTCACAACAGCACTGAGGTGAGTTATCCCTAATCACAGGTTTAAGAAACTGGGGCACAAAGGAGTTAAAATCAGCCAGTAAACACCAAGGCTCGCATTGACACTCCAGTTAACTCCATCATTTCAAGGCTGCATCTCTGTCCATGATGCACTAAGTAGAGCAAAACATCAGAGGACTCCATGTGGCATAATTCCTATTTCATATGTACAGACACACATGTATGCACAGAAACATTCCTATAGTTCCACTTTACAAATCAAAATACCTAGAAGACTAAACTAATTAATACAAACTATATTAGATTTCTAAGTGCATTGCCTACCGCCTAGGAAGGGGAGAGAGTTCCCTAATTTGATCTAAACAGAAAAGTTCCCCCTTACTGAGTAGCATCTTTCACAGTACTCCCAGTTCAAGATGATTCACATGGAGCACAGATAGGAAGCAAACTCAGGATGTTCACATTTCAACTTGTCAACATATAAAGACCACACTTTGAACAGTTCCTGGCCTTGTGATGGGTGCCAAGATACACTCTTGTGAAGCTGGGCAATGAAAACAAGCCACAGATCCCCAAGCGGTCATATGATTATAAAGGAAAGGAACCAATACTGTAACCTACAGTGTGCTGTATTCAACACATTCCATGAGATCTGAAAGCTTTATTGTAAAATAAACTATATGTCAGATAATTTACCCAATGGCTACAGGCCAATGTAAGTGCTCTGAGCGTACTTAAGGAAAGTTACTCTGCAACTTAGACACCTAAGTTTCAATGTTTGAAAAGGCTTACCTAGATACAACCCCATCAGAAAGTTAGGTGCATGTGTATCAACCCCATCACAAAGTCCAGGAGCATCTATATAGCAGTCTCTCATGCTGGAGAACAAATACTCAACCTGTCAGGCAATAGTGGCATACACCTGTAATAACCTGCCCTCCAGGAGACTAAAACAAGGCAATTTAGTGAGTTTGTCTCAAAAATTTAAAAAAAATTGAAATGGCTGACAATGTAGTACAGCATAAAGGTACAGAGTTCAAGTCTCAGTACTCAAATAAACGAATATTTTAAAAGAACGACTGGGGATCCAACTCAGTGCAAAGGCCCCAGGTTCAATTCCCAGCACTGGGGGATAGTTGGCCTATGGAAACAAAATTCTCATGCATTTGCTGACAAAATTATTGTAGACAAAAAGTCACAGGACTATAGGTTGGGAACCTAAAGATGGAAGGCCAGGGAAAGCCCACAAATGTTATCTAAGTGAGCTATGTAAACAGCTGGAAGAAAGTATACCAGGACAAAGACAAGCATCTCAGGCTTGCTCACCTTCAATGTCCTAAGAGATAACAGGGAGCCAGAAACAGGGAAAGGGCTGTCGGTCTCAGGAGAGGATTTGGACGTATACTCACTGTGTGACAGAAGGCTGCCAGAGGGTTCTGGGCAGGAGAGTAGTAATGTGATCTAATTTAGTTTAAAAGCATCACCCTGCTGCTGTGTGGGACAGACTGCAAGAAGGCAGGTCTGAGAGCACACACACCTGTAAGGACAGTGCTCTAACACCAGGGCAAATCATGCATGGTGACACACTAGGAAATCAGCAGAGGGGATGAGCATATCCTGAAGGTGGAGGCTGACAGGTCACGAAGGGAGGGCAGGAGATCAGAGGAAAACAGAAAAGAACAGGAGGGAAGAACAGCCCTGCGCATAAAAGAAAGAAGAGAGGAGTCTGGCCTGAGCAACTAGAAAGATGGAGCTGCCATTATCTGAAATGAAGACGAATGCAAGAACAGACTGGAGAAGCAAACTAGTTAAGTTTTGGACAAGTTTGCAATGACTTACTAAATACCCAAGAATAAATACAAAGCAAGCAGTTTGATAGGAATTAGAAGCCCAGGGGTGAGGCCAGGCTGGAGCTGATATTTAAAGCCTTAAAGCTGATGAAACAAGACATCAGTGCAATGAGGCAAGACAAGAAGAATGCATAGCAGAGTGAGGTCTGACACAGGCAGACACTTGAAAAACCAAATTCAAAATGTATGTAAAGAGGGTTTTCTAAAAAACAAACGAACAAAAACCCACAACCCTATAGGTACAAAAGAGGAGCAAATCACCTGGAAGAACCCAGATGACTGGTGGGAGGCTCAGCACAACAACCTGCTCTCCAGCAAACTCCACCGGTGAGGCTGACTGCTGCACTCAGCCTGCCTGCAGGGCAGCCGGCACACACGACAGTGCCAGTCTGTCCTGTCTCTCCTAAACTATAAACTGCTATCTACAGACACTGCTGGAGCAATCCTGCAGGTGAAAGGGCAAGAAAAAGCAAATACTGACTCTGAAAGAAACCATTAGTTAAAAGAGTTCTTTAAAAGTAATCATTCTAATTAGAATCTTCAAATTCACAATGATACTGTACCCACAAAATAAAACACTATGAAAAGATAAAACAATACTATGAAAAAGAGTAAGAAAGCTTGTAGAAAGTAGAAAAAGTACTCATCACATTTTAAAAAGTCACATGGGGGGCCTGAAGACACAGATGGTCCCCCAACTTATTTTGCAATATTGCAAAATACAAATTCAGCAGAAGAGTACAGTACTTTCAATTTTGAATTTCAACCTTTTCCCGGGCTAGCAATATGCAGTATGGTGCTATCTTCCTCATGCCAGGCAGCAGTAGCGAGCTCTGGCCTCCAATCAGCCAATACAATCACAAGTCAACAGCTTCTACTCCGCAATGTTCTGTGCTAAGTGTAGGTAGGCCATGGCGCTCAATGCATTTTCAACCTATATTTTTCAATTTATTATGGATTAATCATTTACACCTCCCCCTCCTTTTTTGGGGGGTACAGGGAACTGAACTCAGAACTTCACACTTGCCAGGTAGACATTGTGCCACTGAGCTAAATCCCCAGCCCCTGTAAGCCCATTCTAAGTCAAGGAGCATCTGTAAATTCAAGTAAGTATTCAAAGAGTAGAACAAGATGAAATAAAGACGACGTGAGACTGACAGAAGTTCCAAGTGGCTTCTCATCCAACAGAATTTTCAAAGGACACAATGAAACCAGAATACATTTTAAAAGAAATAATGCAAGATTTTCCCACACAGAACAGAACACTTTTTCAAATCTGAAGTTTGCACAGGGGCCAGGGATTTAGCTCAGTGGCATAAGCGCCTGCCTGGCAAATACAAGGCCATGAGTTTGATCTCCAGCACCAAAAAAATAAAGTTTGCACAAAACATTAGTGTCAAAGTGACTGTCTAGCATTTAGGCAATCACAGTGAAATTGCAACACAACATGGAGAGGTCAGGCTCAGTGGCACATGCTTTTAACACCAGCATTTGGCAGTCTAAGGCAGGAGGATTATAAATTGGAGTCTTGCCTGGGCCCCTTAGTAAAACTGTCTCAGCGTCAAAAGACAAATCATTTTATTGTCCCTTCCTCTCTTTACCTGTCTGTGCCTAAGGTTACTTCTGTAAATGAACTTGTCAATCTCCTGGGTGACTATAAAAATTATAATGCAGAGGAACAATGTCCCCATGCTGAAGATCCAGGACTCTAAAATGGGAAAGGGTCCGAAGTGAATTTTTTCCCTGCAACAAGAAGGAAAAAGACCCCGGCTAAATATTCTATAAATTCTATTAAAACATAGAATTCAAGAAAAAAACAGGATTTGAATCTTATGTCATCGGGTCATAAATTCAATCCCTGGTACCAAAAGAAAAAAGGCAAACTCAAGCCATGTGCAGTGGCGTATGGAAATCCCAGTACTTAAGAGGCTGAATCAGGAGGATCACCACAAATTCAAGGCCAGCCTGGGCTACATAGTGAGTTCAAAGCCAGCCTGTTTCAAGAAAAACCAACAAATAAATAAAGGCAAGTCCAGCCTTATGATACGTAAGTAAGACATATGCCAAAAGCTCAGAGAATACTGAAAACAAGGTATAAAGATACATAAGACAAATTCTACATAAAAAGTTATCTAAGACAAAATTGACTTTACAATAAAAGCACGCTCTGGTACAGGGAATCACAGATCAAGACTAATAACTCAAGCTGCCAGAAAAATATAGTTTTAATTATGTATGCACCTAGTAAGTAGTAGCTTCTAAATAAAGCAAAAACTGATACAAACAGAGAAATTAGGGTAAATTTTACATTATGATGGGAAGCTACAATGCTTTCAATTATAAACTGGTCAGGGAGATACAAAGTTCACCATGGTTTGAACAGGAGATTTGATCCACTGAATAAATGCAAAACCTGTCCTCCCACAATTAGCCTACTTTTTTTCTAAAATATATATGAAGATACACAAAACTGATTAAGTATTAACACTTCTCAAAGACTGTGCATTATACAGATCATATTATTTAACTACAATATAATGAAGAATTAGAAAACAAAGACTGAAAGACAAAAATAATCAAAACTCATATGCTGTATATTCTTAAAACTTATGAGTAAAAGAATCATAATGGAAATTACAGACACTTTAATAATGACGACAGGTGTCAAAACTAGAACACAGTAAAAGTAGTACATCAAAAGAAATGTATAATCTAAGTGTTATACTGGAAGTTACAGGCTAAGATAGATTAAGAAAAAATATGGAACGATATACTTTGGCAGAACAGAAATCAATGAAACAGAAAATAAAGACACTCAGTGAGAGTAATGCCAGAATCGTGGTGATAAATCTTTCCAAAAAACTGACAAGACAAATTCTGGTGACAGACTGACCCAAGATAAAAGGTAAAAATGCACACACAGTAAAGTGGGCAGGCTAGCAAAACCAAAGAGGCAGTAGAGGTGGTGGTGCACACTTATAATCCCAACACTTCGGAGGCTGAGGCAGGGGGAACCTGTGTGAGTTTGAGACCAGCTTAGGCTACACAATGAAACCTTATCTCAAAAAAAAGGCAAAAAAACCCAAGAGAAACAAAGAATTCACTATCACAACTCGTGTCAATACATGTACATATTTAACTTTTTAAAACATGTCAAAATAACTGTAAAACTGTAAACATTAATGATTGCTTACCATCACTTTACACATGTGAACAAATGAATCTAGTAATAGCCCTTAACAACACCTGTACTTGAGACTATTTCAACGCAACCTTTTTTTATTTTACAACATGACAACAACCCCAGTGAACCAATCCATCGATGACCTAATGAATTTTCAAAAGAAGAAACATCTTCTAACCACCACCCAGTTCAGGCAGACAAACTTCTGCCAATCCCTCCAGACACCTCTCCCTGTGTCCCATCTCAAATCACTCTTCCCCACAGGTAGCCAACAAATGGAGTGCTGCCCAAGGGTTCTGCATGGTTTTACGCATTGGTGTGCACTCCCGGAAACGGTAAGTTAAATCTGCTCCCTTTGTTTTGATTTGTCCTTTAAGATTTTTATAAATCCTCACCCCACCTAACCTGTACAGTGGCCCAGAGACCCAGCCGCCTTGGTGCACACTTTCGGCGCAGTGCTATCACTGTTCATCCAGCCTCTGACCTTGCAAGCTGTCTGCTGGGTTGAAACCCGATGACATAAGATTCAAATCCTTTGGCCAAGACTAAAAGGTAGTGTTATGTTCTTTCTTCAAGAGACATGAAAACAAATCATTTTTATTCATTAAAAAAAAAAAAAAAAGAAAGAAAAGGCAAAGGGACTGGGGAGGGCTGGAGCTCTAATTCTGTTCCTTTATCAAAGTTGTTTAGACTATTCCAAATGCTTTTTTATAGAAATGTAAGAATCAAAATGTTAATCTATATGAAAAATGTTGACAGTTTAAGAGATTGTGTTTTCTGATCTTTATTACTTTCTTCTATTTACTTTTGGTTTTATTCTGTCTTTTAATTTAAAAAAATGTAAAAAAAAAAAAAAAAAAACAGCAAAACACCTCAAGATCTACCCTTCTGTTTTCACTTACTAGCTGAATTACCTTTCTTAAAGATGTTTCCCTCATTTATCATGTCAAAGGTTAACATTTCTCAAACTTTTAAGAAAACATGAAAGTCATTTTTGTTGGACATGAAACTCTTGACTCATTTTCTTTCCAGAAGTATCTTAAATCTATTTCTAGTCATTTTCCTTCTATCATGAAGTGAACCTTATAAGACCTGAGGAGAATTATTTTAAGTTGTGTGATTTTTTTTTGCCTGTGTGCTTTTTTTCTCAAACTTAAGTAAACTTACATCTTTCTAGGTTGTGAATCAATATCCAATCTCCCACATGCTGGGATTACAGGCGTGTGCCACCAGGCCCAGCTTCGGAAGTTTTCTTACAAGATTAGTTAAGGTGCTCCCTTGTTTCCCACCACCATCGGATTCCTATTTTACTTTCTTTTTGTGTTGTTTTACTATCTGCCATTTTTTCTTGAATTATTCTTCTTTTTGATTTTTATAATGTTCCTTCCTTTATCTTCAATGTCTCTGAAGATAGTTCAGGATACTAAAACATACTAATTATTGAGTCATTTCTAATACAGCTTTTCTTTTTTTTTCTTGCAGTATTAGGGACTAAATCTAGGACTGTACACAAAAGTCTTCATTTGTAAATAAATTTTTACTTGTAATTCTTCTTGATTCATTTCAAAACTTTTTCCAATTCTCTTTAATGTTAGTTTTACATATCACAGATTTGTTGGGAATTTTTTTTTTCTTTTGTGCATGGTACCAGGGTCTGTATCCAGAGCCTCAAGCATGCTAGGCTATTAAGCACTCTAACACTTTTCTAGCTCCAGACCTTTTCAAGATAAAGCTCTGCTGGGGTAAAAAAGACAAAGGTCTGATAAATTTTCCTGGCTGTTCTTAAATTTGTGATCTTCCTATCTCAACCTCTCAAGCAGCTAGGATTAGTTATCTAACACTATACCCACCCACATCTTACCTGTTCTCAAGGTCTTCTAGCTCACTCTGAAATAATGCATCTTTTTGTTTTCAACACCTGAGCAGAGGTGTAGCTCAGTGATAAAGCACATGCTTAGCAAGTATAAGGCCATGGGTTTTGTCCACACCATCAAGAAGAGGAGAGGGGAGGAAGAAGAGAAGAAGAGAACAAGGAGGGGCGAGGAAGACACAGGATGTAATCCTAGAACTCCATTAAATCTACACAACTGAAAAAACACAAGTTTCCAAGGATTGGAAAAAGGTATTCTAAGATTAGACAAAAAAAGTGCAACTAGAAATAACATAATGTGAATACAGATTTTATTTAGGCAAAACTTTAAAAACTAGATCTTAGACAGAAATAAATTGGAATCTTTTCTGAAGGGAACAGGAAGAATAGGTATGAGTCATGGAGAAGGAATGAGCAGGTTCAGGGGTCAGAAAACAGCTGCTTGAAGTCCCAGCTGAGGGCATTAGTCCTGGGCAATAAAGGCAGGGCAGGGCACTCTCACAAAGCAGTCACACAGTAAGTCACACTTTGGAAATCAGGAGACTATGCAGAAGTCAGGGATGGAGAAAGAGGCAAAAAGGGGGAAACAGAAAAATCAATCAGAAGCTAACTACTTCCAGTCCATTAGGTACAAAAAGCAAGGCCACTGGGACAGATATGATGGATCATAGAGACAGCATGCTAAGTGAGGGGAGATTTAAAGACCAAAATTTCAAGGTAGAGAGATCAGGGATAAGATCCAAAAAAGGAAGGTAAGAAAACAAATAAATATATCTCTAAGTAAGAAAACAAGTAAATATATCTCTAAGTGAAAACTTTTTTAAAACCAGCAATATCCATTATGGCTGAGTGACTGGATTCATGGGAATTTACTGCATTTCTTTCCTTTTGGGAACATTAAAAATTTCTATGATAAAAATCTGCATGTGCTGGGGGGATTGGGACTGAACTCAGGGAACACTGAGCTCAACCCCAATCTTTTTTATTTATGTATTTTGAGCCTGGGGTCTAAGTTGCCAGGTTAGCTTTCAACTTGACCCTCCTGTCTCAGCCTCTGAACAGCTGGGATTACAGGTATGTGCCAACACATCTGGTTTCATAATAAACATTTCAAATTTCTTAAGTGTAGGTCTGAGCACTCTTCATAAATAACCCTTTGTTCTTTTTGAAGTCTTTTTGAAGTCTGATATTAATAGCACAGCTAATACTCAAAAAAAACCCACTTGAAAATAACACCTCATGAGAAAGTTTAGTAGAAAGTGATATATTTAAATCCTTACCTTGATTTTTTTCTGTATTATCTCCTTTAGTTTCCTCTTCTTTTATAGGCGGACTAACTCTAGGGGTCCTGCTCTGCCCCTGGACCACTTCTGCTAGCAATTCTTCTTGAGATGTTCGAGTTCTAGGAGCAACTGGAAGTGTCTGTTTCTGTGGAACTTTAACATAAAATTAAAAGATGGAAACACAACAAACATCAGAACACATCAAAACTCAATGGTTAACCTATCATAAATGCCCCTTGAGTTTAGAACACTCGAGCATTCACATGAGTTCAGAGATTATCCTCTTAGTCTTTCTTACATTTCTGAGACAGATAAACGATGTCTACACATTTTAAGGCATGTGCCACAAAGAGTACAGCAAAACGTATTCATTTTTAACCAAATGCAGTTTAGGCCTTATGATAATTTTGAGTTGTAATTTAGGTAATCAAGATGAAGAATGTTTCAAGGCTACTTCTTAAAGTTGGGACCTCTAAATCAGACATGGTGGCTCACACCTGTAATCCTAGTACTCTGGGAGGCTAAAGTAGGCAAATCACAAGTTTGAATCCAACCTAGGTAACGTGGCTGGTCTCAAAAAATTAAAAAGAGCTAGAGATATAATTCAGTGTGAAAGTCCCTGGGTTCAATCCCCAGGGTCCTACTCCCACCATAGAAAATACCTAAGGATCTCCAACTATTGGAGGACATTTCAAGGTTACAGAAATTCTCTAACTTTGTTATGCCAAGCCTTGGTCTTTGTCTGATAACCCTTATTCTCCATACCAAAACTTGTTTATGTTCAAGGTTAAATTAATGATGAGGAGACAGATGAGTATCAGGATGGAAAATCAATGGCTAATCAATCATTCAGGAAGCAAAGACATAAGAGAATAAAAAGCAACAGTACTCTAGACAGCATTAATCAAATCCATAGTAAAAAAATTAAAATAATTTGAGAGTTAATTACCATCATCTTGTTACCACAAAAGTTTAAACACTGGCTACAATAATGAGACATAAACACAAAACTCAATGCTTCAAAAATGGCACCCATCATCTGTACTTCAGAATTAACTTTCTGCAAGAAAGTGTGTTTTAAATATATGCAGTATCTTAATATTCTATCACAATATTGGAATTACAGTGAGTTAATTTTAATCTATCACCGCCAATGTAACCCATGGCAAGAGTAAAGACACTAACATATTCAAAGTTATGTGCAGCCAACTGGTCTTAAACCCAATCCAAGTGAGGATATTCAAAGCCCTTGATCCAAGGCCTGTCCCAGAATTTATTATCTTGTGAAAAAGGGAGTGGCTCAAGGATGAGTGACAGTGAGAAAGGTGAAAATTACATGAGTAAGGTGAGCCACGCAGAGAGCAAGCATCTCTGCAATGCATCTCTGCAATATGCAAGAGGGGGGAAAAAAAAAAAAAAACACAAAAAGACCAGTCTGAATAACCCAATTAGGGTAGCACTTAAAATATTTTTAGGGGACTGTTAAGTTTTTGATATGTAAATTTTTGTGCTCCGGGAAGTCAGCCTCTTAAACTAAGGCTCAGACATAGCTGACATTCTTGGAGCTATCTGGCTCTGAAATCCCACTGTTTTCATCTGTTTATGGGAATGCAATAGGAGAAAACAGGAAATTGTCTCAAAGACTGCATATCAGTACCTCAGCTAGCATTAATGGCACTGCTTAAAGCCAATTAAAGGAAAAAAAAAAATAGCTTAGTCGGCTCTGTACATTATCAGTACAAGGAGACAGGGCCTACTTAAATTGATGCAGAGGTAGTAGTTGTTCATTCAAGGAGAGCTGTCCACCTGGTATTCTGCAACAAAATAATGATGTGCTTCTATCAGTATGATATTAGGGCAAAGCCATCACAAATGAGTTCTGCGCACATACACCCTTTTTTGGGCAGTACTGAGAACTTAATCTACAGCTCCATAGGTGACAGATAAGTGCTCTACCTCTGAGCAATACCCCCAGCCCTACCGTTATGGCTTTTTATCATCATACCATCATCACCTTGACACAGGGTTTTACCAAGCTGCCTGGCCTGGTCCTTGATTTGCAACCCAGCAGCCTCGGCCTCCTGGTGTGAGCCACTACACTGGCTCCTCCTTCTTCCATTTTACTAATGGAGTCCAAAGTGAAGAAACCAATCTACTTGTTTTTAAGTTTTAAACGAACTTCTCTTGGGAACTGGGATGTAGCTAGTGATGGAGCAGTTCACCAGCACACACAAGGCCCTGGGTTTGCTCTCCAGTACCACATAAAAAAAAAAGCAAAACCAAAAATACAAACTTTCCTAATTCCAGCTACTTACTACTACCCAATTTTGCTACCTTTTACCTATTATAAATTTTTAACTAATGGTGAATGTGAAAGTCTCATTTTTAATCGAAACTTTTAAATCAGCATTGGTGGCACATAATCTATAATCTTATCTCTTCGGGAGGCTGGGCAGTAGGATTAGAAATTCAAGGCCAACCTGGGCAACAAGAGAATGAACTTGCCTCAAAATAAAAAAGGGTTGGGGTATAGTTCAGCACTAGAGCACTTCACTAGCACATGGAAAGCCCTGGGGGGGTTCAACCTCTGCTATTACCAAAAACAAAAACAAAACAAAACCCTCCCTTTAAAGTTTGTGTTATGTTTCATACACTTTGGAATGAAGGTGTAAAAGTACTAAAGATACTATATGGTAATCAAAAAACTAAACTCCAATGACACTTTTTCTAACTGAACAAACTTTCTTCTAAAACCATTCTCTATAGAGAAAATTCACTTTGATATTGACATCTGACAGATACTTTATTATAGCAACACTCAGGGAACAAGCATTTTTAACTTACTGAAGAGATCTCTTATTTAGTGTAAACAGATCACACTTAAATTACCTGCAGAATAGTTGGTTGTTTTTGTTACAGATTCTTGAGCTTCAGATATAGCCTTCAAAATCAGATTCTTATTAGCTTGTTTAGAAGGTGGAAGAGAAGGTCTAAAAAGAGTTTTAAAAAGATATTTTTACATTTTAAATTTCAGTTCTTTACATACTAACCATCCATTATGCCTTTACAACAATAGCCTTCCTACATTTAAAACAGATCAGCTATAGTTTTAGAAAATGTCAACTTTTAAAAATAACAAATGTGCATAAAAGTTTTCCTCCTTCATCAAATTTGTTTTTAATTTTCTGCAATCCTCTCCAGTGTTAACCAATTCATTCTCAGTAATGTGTCTCTAAACTCTCCAATGGAAAGCCAGGTGTGGTGGCACACACCTGCTATCCCAGTACGCAGGAGACTGAGGCAGGAGGATCACTGTGAGTTCAAGGCCAGCCTGGAATATATAGTGAGTACAAGGCCAGCATAAACTGCATAGCAATACCCTGTCTTAAAAAAAAAAAAAAAAATTCATTTATTCAACGGAAACATCTTACATGGGATTGCATGTTTTTCATGACTCTCCTTTTTAAGAAATCCAGAAAGGGTCAGGGATGTAACTCAGTGGTAGAGCATTTTCCTAACATGCACAAGGCTCCAGGTTTGATCCCCAGCATAGAGAAAAAGAAAAAGAAACCTAGAGAACACCATCAGGCAGTTATAACCACTGTGTTCAGATACCTCCTCTCAGGCTTTGCTGGCACTGACACGCTGCTAGACACACTTCCTGTGCGGGAGCCATAATCATCATCTTCCTCCTCCTCTTCTCCATCGTGATTAAATTTTTTTACTTTAACAACTGAACTTACCACAGGTAACTTTCTCTTTCGAAAATTTTCTTCCTGCAATCAGATAAATTTATGTTTACCTAGTTTCAGAAAATAACAAAATTCTATCACACATTTTTCCATTTATTAAAAAAAAAACTGCATTAAAAATTCACAGGGAACTTATTGGTTTCCTATAAAAATGTAAATACTTTGGCCAGAGATTTAGCTCAGCGGCATAAGCACCTGCCTGGCAAAGTGCAAGGTCCTGAGTTCAATCCCCAGTACCAAAAAAAAAAAAAAGTACTTCATATAGCCAACCATTCACTAAAACAAAACTTAAAGCTTTACATTCATTTTATAAACAGCTACACACAGCACTGTTGAGGAAATAAAAAAACTGAGTCGGTTGTTATCATAAATAATCTTAAAATTTACCTAATCATTACCAGCAAGATAAGATACAGATAAAGTTACTTCAAACACTGGAAATCATTGCTTTTTGGTCTGTTAGCTAAGATCAAGTGTAGCATCTGTTCTTATCACATGCCAGAAGTCAAAGAAACTAAGAAAAGGAAGTAACTTGGTTGCTCACTATTAACTACCTAACAACCCCTCCTCAAAAAATTATAAAGTAAAAATAAAGCTAAGTCAAACATCAGACATTCTAGAAACTAAGAAAAGAGAGTTACTTGGTTGCTTACTAGGAATTACCATGAACAATGTAAAAGTGACCCAAATCCTCTCTCCAAAATTATAAGAGTGACTCTAACTCAAATGAGGAATGCTAACAAGGTAATACAGATGTGATATAAAATCTCTAGAAGCCAGCCATGGAGAGGATATCACAGTGGAAAAATAACTTGAAATAAATGTTAGCTACTTCACATACTGTTTAGTATCAAGAACTGCGAAATTTCAGCCTAACAAAGATTTAAAAACACATACAAGCTGGGATGGTGGCACACACCTGTAATCCCAGCACTGGGGAGGCTAAAGCAGAGGATCACTGCAAGTTCAAGGCCAGCCTGGGCTCCATGGTGAGTTCAAGGCCAGCCTAAGCTACACGGCAAGACCGTTTCAAAAAATAAAAAAATACAAACCTCAATCATCATTTTTTCTGAGTTGTTTCTGAAGAAGGGACTATAAGTCTCTTCTAAGCTGTTAAGTACTTCTGGTTCACATGTGTGTCCTGTTTCATACACCCGACTGTTCTGTATATCCAGTTGCTTGGCAGCATGAATACTGTTCTGCTGCTGCTGAAATTGCAACCTGTTTAAATGAGCACTACTCTCTGCATTTCGACTTGCAGGTGGTCGATAAATCTCAATAGAAGGGCGAGAAGAACCGTATGTAAGAGTCACTGTAGGTTTTTTCTGAGATAAGGGATTCTCTGGCACAAAATTGAGGTCTTCATCAATGAGATCATCTGGTTCCGGCTTAATATCAATCACATCTTCAGAGGGCGCTGGCTCCCTGAGAGGTTTCACTGTTGACATTAATCGTGTTGCAGCTCCATCATCGTAAGTTTGTCTATTAAAAATAAAAATAGTCCACAGTCAAATTAGATCAATTATCTCCAAAACCTCAAAACAAATGCTTCTTTGAAACTGAGTTTTGCTATGTAGTCCAGGCTTAAATCAATATGTAGCCAAGGCTGGCCTAAAACTCATGGCAATCCTCCTGCTTCAGCCTCCTGAGTGCTCAACTTAAAGGCATGCACCACCACACCCAGCAAAATATGTTTAATAAAATTTTCAATGAAAAAGTGTGGCTAGTCCCTTTACCTCAGATTACTTGTTTTCTGCTCCTGTGAACTTGCAGCAACTCTGGAATCTCTTTTTTCGGGTCTAGTGCTAGAAATAGCAAGGGGAGGCACCGTAGCTTCATGCCTTCTCTCATCTCCCCGACTGAAATTGCTCTTGTTCGAAGGCACATTATTATCAAAGATGTTGGTATCAGAAGACTTGAGACTAGAGGGTTCTAGAAAGAAAAGTACATGGTCTTGTAATCTACTTCCATTACTTTTGAACCTTTTCCTCTCTGACCACCAATTCAAAAGCAATATATGCTCATTGTGGAAAAGTTTTAAAATATAAACAACATACCAATTACCTCAAAGGCATTTTGTTTTTTGTGGTACAGTACTGAGTGACGACTGAACACCGGACCTCACCCACGCTAGACAAGCACTCTTACCACTGAGCT
This sequence comes from Hydrochoerus hydrochaeris, assembly GCA_004027455.1. NCBI lineage: Eukaryota > Metazoa > Chordata > Mammalia > Rodentia > Hydrochaeridae > Hydrochoerus > Hydrochoerus hydrochaeris. Next base: position 11,020 of record PVLA01006216.1, on the reverse strand, counting down.
GTATCCCCAGCCCTTTTCACTATTCCAGACAGAGTGTCACTATGTTGCCCAGGCTGGCCTCAAATCCGCAATCCCCCTGCCTGAGTCTCTGGAGTGGATGAGAATACAAATGTGTGCCACCACACCCAGCATCGAAGGTTATTTTTTGAGGAAAAGTATACAGACACACACATATAATGTATACATATATATGTAGCGCGTGTGTGTTCTCACACAACTCCACATTATTTTTAATGCTTGAGTATTACTCCACACATAGTAATAAAATTATTTATTACTATTGGATGTTGAAGTAATTTTCAAATACAACACAGTGAGACACCCTTAAACCTCAGCATACAACTATAATTTTTTCCTTAGGATAAACTGCACTGTTCCCACCTACACACACTGAAATTATAACTGGATAAATTTATTGCTCATAAGTCATAACATTGTGCTCCCATACAAAGTTCAAAGAAACACTCTTTTCAAAGTTTCAGGTGTTTCCAAAATAGTGTAAAAGACTTTCAAAAGAATCATGTGCTACAGCAAACAGGAATTCCAAACAAACCTCAATTTTGTAAATCTTACCAGTTGTAACAGAGCGAAGTTTATCTAATACACCATGAAGCCTAAAAAAAAAACAATGCACACATAAATATAAAGCCTCCCTTAAGACTTTATTTCAACTGTCACTCTAAATGACATTTTATCCAGATAAATATTGATATATGGTGGCATTTAATGGATAAATGATGTTAAAATTAGCTTTCTAGTTTCACATTTTAAAAGACTGCATAAACATTACAGAAGTCAATCAAAAATCATTATGTTTCTTCACTATTTTTAACTTCTAGCCTCTGCAAATTAGCGCAAAGGAGCTGGGGGTACAGCTCAATGGCAGAGCAAGTTCTTAGCATGCACAGGCTCTGGGCTCAATCCACAGTACCAAAACAAAACAAATAAGGGCAAGGACATCTTCTGACTAGAATTGGAGTCTACAAAAAATGTCACTTTGCTTCCCGAGGACTGAGTACAGCTTACAGTACAACAAAATTATGTAATAATGCCACTGTCAGAATCGTTTAATAACAACTTATATATTTATTTTGATGCCAGGGACTCAACCTGGAGCCTTCAGCACACTAAACGCGCATTTTACCACTGAGCTCCCCCACAGCCCAGCAATTTGTATTTAGTTAACTACTTACATGCTTTTCTGGAAAACCTAACCTAGAGAGCTTAAAAAAAAAAAAAAGTTAACCTCAGAAGATGGTATACAATTTGACTGGAACTATTATTTTCAAAGTAACTGCTATAATCCAACATACCTTCTTAGAGCCTATTTTAGCAACTGCATACAAGGCAAATCTGGCCTGTAGTCCTTAAAAGAAGCTCCCCAAACACCACATTTCCCACTGGACTGTCTCACTGAGAACCCTAGTCACATGCCAACAGCACGTACCAACAGACACAACTATTCCAGGGCTTCAAAAACATGATGACAGTCTGCTTGGGGCTGATGTTGGTGAACATTTAAATCGAGAAAGCAAAGTGCCAAAATAAAGATACTGTCCTTTGCATCAGTACACACTGAGGAACTGAATTTGTAGCAAGGACAAGATAGTTTAATTTTAGCTTAAATTCAGATTCAGTTAATGGTACGTTTAATAGATTTCTCTAAAGCATTCCATCAAGTTGTCTCATAAAGAATCTACTAGGTCAATCTCCCATCCAAGATAAGCTGGACTCAAACCCAAGACGATCCAAAGATTAAACCAAAGGTCAGATCATGAAAAATAGTTATTAAACATAGCAAAAAAAAAATATTTGCACTATTGAAGACAAAAGTACCATGGTTACTTTTACTTGGTAAGCAATGAAATAAACTGTCCTAAGTAGGTTAGGCTACCCACACTAAAACCACGTGTGAGGGCCTATATCCTATAAGCCCAGAGAATTCCGTGCAAAATTTCAAGGTGGTTGTACAGCGCTGTAAAGCATATAGTTGCCTGCCAGGACAAAAACACTGAGAGTTTTGAGTTAAGGCAAGAGATTAACAGGTATACCACTGCTTAGTGTCTATTTGTTATCCAAGTCTTTTTACCACTCCAATTAAGGCCATGTGCTCACTCCACTTGGTTCCAACTTTCACTGTAACTGGCTGCTCCCAGTCTAAGAGCTCGCATGAATGTTTTCTCCCTCTATTCTCAGCTTTATCATTATCTTTTCCCATTCTCACTCTATCTCAAACCTGGTATCAGGACCTGGCTTTCTTTAATGGAGTCTTACAGTTTAGTTAACATTCCCAACTAAAGTCTCACGTGGTTCAGAGAAGGAAATTCCAAATTGTAGGAGTAATTTACGTTAAAAAATAATAGTTCCAAACTTTAAAGATAACTGAAATTTTCATTTATCAAATTAAAAAATGAATTTTAAAAGTGAAAAAGGCCAAAAAAATTAAATGTAATGCCAAAAAACTTTGCTCCTTTAAGGTAACTTGGAAAAAAACAAAACAGGAAACTGCCTCTAGTCTAAACTACATCTGGTGTCTTGGTGTTTCTAACTGGTGGTTTGGTTGAGGGAAAATAGTAAGATATAATTTACAAAGGAAACACAGCAATTGAAGCTGACATACATTAGGGTCCGCCAGGGGTTAGGCAGCCAGCAAGCATTTTTATGTATCTGCTCTTTTAATCTTCACAATTCTACAAAGCAGGTGATTTACTGTTTCCATTTAATGGACAGAGAAATACAGCAAGATGCAGAGCCAGGATTCAACCTGGCACTAGCTTCAGAGGCTGTGCCCTCATCACTCACAAACTGCCCCTCCATGCTGAGCTAAAAACCGTCAAGAGCTGCCTTACAGACAAAACACCTACTCTGCAGTGCACAGCATAGATTGTCAGAAACATACCATACGGTGAATCGAATTGTGTTGTTCCCTAGAAACAGGGACAGGTCCTCTGTCATTTGGTCCTGACTTTTCTTGTTGGCCACCATCACCATAATGTAATCAGGAAGTTCTTCATCTATTTAAAAGGAAAAGTATATCAAATCTTTTTTTGTTTTCCTTAATATTCATAATATAGCTGATGTGCATTAAAATATAGATGTAGCTTTAAGAATTAGTATCTCTGTTGAAATTGAGTCAGACAAAAATGTTCAGATTTGAATTTTTCCTCTTCATTCCACAAATATTCCAATTACTAGCAGAACAGGAATTAGGGATAAATGATGACATTCTTAGATTGAAATGAGACATCTAGGATTACAGAATCAGTTTCAAGAGTGTGTTCATCTCCTTGTAAGAAATATTTTTAATCACATGTATTATCAGAGAGGCTTCTAGAAAAGAATATGAACACTTCCCAAGAAGAGTAGTTGAGTTTTGTTTAGTTTTATTTATGTTTCAAAAATACTTCTCCAGATTATACCTTTATTCTTGGTAAAACCAGATTTCAATTATTCAATATAATCAACTTGGAGCAACATCAAATAAACTAAAGTCACCCAAAACTCTACATAACTTAAAATTTTCAATCCTAAGTAGCAGCTGGAGGTATTGTAGGTGGAGTGCTTGCCTAGCTTGTGCAATGTGCCAAGTTCAGGTGGAGGACCACAAAGAAAAACAAATTCAGTTAAATAATGTCAACTAACTTCACTGTTTTACCTTCACAGTGGTAACCTTATATGATTATCAGGGCGCAACCCATGACCATGAATAAATTTATGAAGAAGGAAAAACAAAACAAACCCTCAGTAAGGTTACAGGTGGTTTACACCTGTAAACTCAGGAGGCTGTGGGAGGACTGTTAAATTCAAGGCCAGTCTGCACAACTAAGACAGACTATCTCAAAATAAAGAGGGCTGGTCATACAGCTCTGTATGGAGTACACACTTAGCATAGCCAAGGGCCTAAGTTCAATCCCTAGCACTGCCAAAGTTTTAAAAAAAATAAAAAAAAAAAAACAATAAGCAAAACAAATGTATTATCCCTACCGCCCCCTGCCCAAAAAAACCTTACAACACTCATACTTCCACACAGACATAAAAAGGTTCATCTAAAGTACTATCAAACATTTGTATCCAAATAAATTTGGATCAAAAATACTGTTCAAAAGACGCACAAATACAGTGAGAAAGAATAACATAGGAAAAGAAAAAACTCAGACTATTTCACAGACCCATGTGATACATGAGAAGATACAGACAGGCAGCCTGGGGGTGGGGGCCTTAATGGGCTCTCACTGCTTTCTAGCACACGCAAGTGAAGTGGGAGCATACTCCTGCACGGTTTGCACTACAGGCCACTGCAAGTAACTCAGGTCAACAAAAACAGTCAGTAACAGTTTGGCAGTCTTGGGAATGTTTCCCCTTCATAACATCAACGGTACAGAGACCATTTTGCTCTATGTGTCAGTTTCCATTTTCTAAAATGCTGCATGAGGTCAATGGTTGTCTGGATATTGGGCTGGGGGCTGGGAAAGATGGGAGAGACAGCAGTTTCTGAGAATTTGGGAAGATCATGTATACGTTCATTATTTGGTTGAGTTTCTGCTGGTTTTTTAGTTTTGTTACTCTGGTTTTTTGTTTATCTGGTTTTTTGACAGTGCTGGGGATCAAATCCAGAGTTTTGTCTATCCTTTATTAACAGACTGTGTTTCCAAGCTAAATATATCCATTACCTTGATTCAAGTGATGATTTTCATTTTTCCACTGTATGCAATTTAGGGCTGGAGTTAAGCTCAATGGTAGAGCTCTTGCCTAGCATGCACAAAGCCCTTAGTTCAATCCCATTTTTCTCTCTCTCTCTTTTCTCTCTCACACACTTACACACACACACATATACACAAATGCAGCTTAGTATATGCCAATTATACCTCAACAAAAGCTTTCAGAAATTTTCAGGTTTTGTGAGTAAACATACAATGAAACATAAAAACAATGAAAAATTAACATGTTGTCATGATAGGTTCTTACAGAATTCTAACAGGCTTGTCAAGGTGATTTGAAATCAGTGCAGCATACTGGAGGAGAAGGACAAAGGTTTCCAAAAGTTAATTATAATTTTAATTGCTATTTCACTGAAGCGCTCCATTTTATACACAAATGAGGTCTTACTACCTCCTTTAAAAAAGGTTTTTCATATTTGTGTCCCAGTCAATACTTTGAAAACAGACATCAAATATTTTCTGCACAACTGTTTTCACAACTTTAAAAGGGGTTCAGGTCTCTGTTTAGGGTAAAGAGAGAACAGAGAGCTGGAAGTGCAGCTCAGTAGAGAAGCACTTGCTTAGTACACACTCATCCCCAGGTTCTATCCTCACACCACAAAAAGGGAAATTAGAAATTCACCGTTTTTAGAAGGACAAGATGCATATACACATAATTACGTAGCTAATTGGAGGCATAAACACCAGTCTATGAGTTGAAGGGTGACCTGTTTAACCTCTTAATATTTATGAAATATTGGGCTATCTGCTGTGTCACTGAACACAGAAAATACGAAACCTCTGTGCTTAAGAAACTTCTAGGCTAGGGGACAGAGCCCAATGAAAGAGCAAGTAGAGGCCCTGGGTTCCATTCCCAGCACCAAAAAAACAAAATAACATAAAAATCAGACACAGACACACAGACACAGAGATGGACAGAGACACAAGAGGACTTCTGTCAAGTAGCACTGACAAGCTGAGCAACTTATGCTAATGTGTAAATTGGTCAAGTTCTAGAAGAGCACATACTCCAATCCAGTCTTTAGCTCACAAAGTTTCTATTATAAAGTTAACATAATAAATATTAAGGACTCAAAAGGCCTCAGTTCCTGGACCTTAAATCTGCTACTGATGAGCTCTACAGAGCCCCATAAAGATTATTTTTGTTTGTAAAAAGAACACTACTAAAGCACACATCTAGCACTGTGTTCAGGAACAAAGAGAAATATATGAACGTTATTAAAACTTAAAATTTGGTATCTTTACTACAATTAAAGACATTAGCAAAAAATACAGTGAATGCTTAAATTTTTTTCAATTATACTGATACATTGCCAATCACCCCCCTCAAAATATTATCCGGCTCTTTGAACACAATTTTCCATCATTCTTGCCACTTTCTGAAGCAGGTCTGCAAATTCATGACTGCCTTTACAAGGTGTAATCAAAAATGCAGCCAACACTGTTGCCATGTGCCCTTCAATGGAAAGGCAGGCTCCTAAAAGTGTCACAATGTAATTCCTCCACCTGTTCGCCAGGTCGGCAGGATGGGACTTCTTGCTCCTCCCCAAAGTGAAAATGACCCAGAAAGGTAAAAGGTTTTCAACGGATTTAGGACATCAAGGCAACCACATCATTATGATTAACAAATCTATGAAAGAGAACTTCCTGAACTATTTCAGAAACTGGCAAGAAGCCAGGCGTGGTGGTGCTCATCTGTAATCCCAGCCCTCAGGAGGCTGAAGCAAGCAGATCACCACCATTAGTTTGAGACCAGGCTGCACCACATAGTGAGTTTGAGACCAGGCTGGACTACACAGTGAGTTCAAGGCCAGGCTAAACTACCTAGCAAAACCTTGTCTCAAAAAAAAAAAAAAAAAGAGGCAAGAACAACCGGGACAACAGGGTATATGTACTAAGTGAGGATGGCTGGGTATTTTGAGAGCAATTAGTGACTATGTGTCTTTTACTGCAATATGTGAAGTTTAAGCATTCACTTTAGTTTTCAATCACATCTCATACACATCAAAGTAGGTTAGATGAAACTTGCAACCAGGCTCTTAAAAGAGCTCAAAATTCCTGGTATGCAACTTCTGACTAACAACAAAGCCACAAATTCAAACTTTCACTGAAAGTTTTAATTTAAACTCAACATGTATTTGTGGTTTCATGTGACAGCATTAAGAAAAGTTCTTACTAGGCATTCTGTGGATTTCTCTTTTTAAGCCAAAACAAACTTTTGACTCATAACTGCCACCCATTAAGTTTTGAATAAAAAGAATAAATAAATCCTGATGCAGCCTCATTTTCTCCAAGCTTCAATTTTCTCATCTTTTAAAGCAGTAATGGCCAACTATTTAGAGCTTTCAATGACAATGAACACCTGGCTGCAGCTCATGTGCCTCTCTGGTTCACCACCTGTGTTAAAATCTTACAACAGTCCTCAAGACAAGTAATTTTTGACATCTGCCTATCCATAAAGCAGCAACATTCAAACTGGTCTCAGACTCCCTCTCTGGTTTATGTCATCTCTATTGGTAGTTACCATATAAAATTAAGACAGGAGATTTTAATTTAAAAGCATTAATTAATTTTAAAATAATACTTACATGTTAATATTCTTATACATCTCTCTAGTAATGTGGCTTTAAAAAAAAAAAAAAAAACAGATGCATTCTAGTTTGTTTCTGGTTTTTTTCTTCCCCCAGTACCAGGGATTGAACCCAGGTCTTTCCACTAAGTTACGTTCCCACCCAACTTCTCACTGTGAGACAGTCTCACCAAATCACTAAGTTGTGCAAGCTTGTGTAGGTGCTTCTGCAATTGATCTTTTGTAACATTCCCACTGAAGAATGTGAAAAAAATCCAGTGTCAGACATACAGCTAGAAAGGGAAAGAATGTATACATGTATTCGGGGGAGGAGTGCAATACTGGGCATTGAACTTAGGGCCTCTGCACACAGAGCTACATAAAAAAAACTTTTTGAGACAAGGTCTGGCTAACTCACTAACTGGCTCAGGCTGGGCTTGAACTTGCATCCTCCTGTCTCCACCTCCCAGGATTACAGGCACACAGTGCTGGCTAGAAAAACAGTATATAGGGCCAGGGATTTAGCTCAGTGGCACAAGTGCCTGCCTAGCAAGCACAAGATCATGAGTTCAATCCCTGGTACCAAAAAGAAAGAAAAAAGAAAAATAGTGTGTTAATGATCTATACAGTAATATGGATATTCTGTGATAAGACTGTAAAACTCAACAAATGCAAATTTCTTAAATGTTAGTACCAATATGGAATCTAAAACTGTATCAATTATCTTTTTGTAGTCTTTTACAAAAAAACCCACTGCTACCCTCTGGTTTTAATGGCTCTTTTCACCACACATAATTTTTTATTACTACACATTAGTCACTGGGAAAATACTGGTTCATTAAGCTGGTGAAGCACTGACATATTGACATATTTCATTAAACATAAAAATTGTATTTATCAACAGCTATGTAATTTCATCAGAAATTCTTTCAGTACTGGGAAGCCATCAAGCTTGTAAAGGCAGAAATAAATATTCTAAAAGTCTGTTTTTCATTTGAAAGTTCAACAAAGCCTGTCAGTTGTTTTCTTATGTGTGCCAAATACCCAAGTATACATAATCGGTTTATCAGTTGTTAGAACTTAAACTGATACTTTGTGGAAAAGATGGCTTAGTTCTCAACTCAATCATACCAATGCCTTGAGACCACCGTGGAGAACTTAGCAAGACACTCCCTCAAAATAAAATATTTAAAACAAAAAAGAAACAGGATTTTTTAAAAATCTGCAAGGGTTGAGTGACTTAAATATAATCTATAGTAGTCTGCCGTGACTATTTTGATTCACGACAAATTACTAATTCTTTTTCATAGTCCAAATTCAAACACAAAGAAAATGACGAGTATCTTCTTTGTACTGTATTAACATGGAAACAGTTTTGACTTCAAAATTCCTTAGAGTCTCTCACACTTTGGGGACAGCTCTCCTAAGTGGCAGATACTTTGTTAGGCAGTAATAAGGACTGGACCTACAGCAAGAGTACCCACTACTGAACTACATCCACAGCCCTTCAAAACAAACAAACAAAAAAAATGCTTGAGACATTCTAGCTAAATTTCCCAGCCTGACTCAATAATAAACCTTTGACGAAGCAGGGAAACCCTCACTTTTCCTGACAATACAATTGGGAATATTACCACTTACCTTTCAGGGTTCTCCTGGGGATTATCATGAGTTAATTGTGTGCATACACACACACACTAGTTAGGCACAGTGCCTGGTCCACAATAAAAACAATAAGAAATAAAAAAAAAAATAAGACAACAGAAGGGAAAAAAGCACTATTGCCAAGAAGAAAATACATTAACAGTTTCAAAATAATACTCACTGAGCCATTACAAAGGCAAATGGCACAAAGTAACATTCATATACAAAGTAATGGTTTTGAAGATACAAGTAAAAACAAAATGACAACTAAACGAAATATCAGGGAGGATCATATTTAAAGGCAGCAAGATAAAAGGTAGTAAGTACACTGTGTGTAGAAAGACGGGAGAAGTGCAATCATTAAAATTAGTCTGCAAACTAAATTCCATTAGGCGAACTACAACAATAAAACTTACCCACGTAAGCTCCTAATTCTTGCAGTTTCCCTTTAATGGCACTCTAAGGGGGAGTAAAAAAAGCAAACGTGATCAATAGAACAGGGCGCTAGGACCCCGAGCCCGAGCGCAGCGCGCAGGCGACCGCAGCGTGCGCCGCCTCCCGCAGCTCCTGCCGCGAGGACGGGGTGGGGGTCAGGACGGCCGGCGGGCGAGGGCGGAGGGCGGCTCGCTGCGCCGCGGCGGGGCTTTCCCGCCCGCACGCTCCCCACGGCCACTTCCTACGCCGCAGCCCCACCGCCCGCCGCGCTCGGCGAGGCCGCTCCAGCGCCAGGCCCGAGACGGCCTGCAAGAGGAAACGCCACAGGCCTGGCCCACCAGCCCCGTTACTCCTGGCAACCGCCCGCCCCGGCCCAGCGGCACGTCCCCGCTCGGCGCCGGACGACGAGGGCCTCACCCGGATCTTGCGGCTGATCTCGGTGCCGATCTCCATGGCTCTGCGGCGGCCAGCAGGCTCCGCACTGCGCAGCGTCTCGCTTACCTGGAGCCCACCCCGGGCTCCCGCTCAGCAGCCACCGCCGCTCCGCCCCCAGCCGCGCGCACTGCGTGTCTCCGCCCCCGCCGGCCCAGAGTCCCTGTACAAGCCGACGTGCGTACGCATGCGCATGAACATCCGCATGCGCGCTTCCGAACCGCGCAGCCCTTGCTCTGGCGACCTCTGCTGGTCTCCCCGAGGACCGCGGCGTGTGCTGGGCGTGACTTCACCTGTGGACGCTTGAGAAACTCACTGTTTGCTTTCGTAAACCTCCACTTCCTCGTCTTGCTCGCCTTTGCATAATAAAGACGAATTAAATGTGTAGCAGAAAGATTTCGAGATGCCTGAGTTCAAATGCAGCTTTCGCGTACTGCTAGAATGGCATCTCTCCAGATAGTTCTGTCAAAGCCTCGGTTTTCTTTCCTGTGAAGTACAGTGCCTGCCAGAGGGGTGCAGTCCTTGCTTTGACTCTGCGAACACCCTGGCTTTCCTGTTTCTACTTCCTTCTTCCAGCACACTGGACCTTTCCCGCTCACGAGTCCTCATCTTCCCGCTCCTTTCTGAATTCCCTCTTTGGGCGACTTGATTTTTCAGGCCTTCAGTTGTCGCCTCTAGGCTGATGATGGCTGAATTTCCCATCTGCCTTTGTAAAAGGCAGTTTAGTTAGCTTATAAATAGTCGATAAGGGACTGGACCTAAGATAAGTCCGCTGGTTAAAAAGAAAATAGCATATACACCGAATTAGGAGCTAATCCAAGATATACAGCTAGTTAATCTTAGAAATGTAAAAGCAAACACAGGGAAAAAAATTCAGATAACTCTCAAGGAAAAAGCTTTTTAGGTAAAATATGCTAAGTCAGTTAACTCCTCCCTACTTCTGGGCTGGACTTGGAGAAACTTGAAAATACAGAGTAACTGGTTACCTTTAAACTCAGTTTCCTTTGAAGTTGGCCAGCTGAGTAACCGATTTTTTAATGAATTTTAGACAGCCTAAATCGGTTATTCTAAACCCATAGAGCCACCTACAATAGGTGATCACTAGATAACAAGCCACCTATTCTCTGCTTGTTAAGAAGAACCAAGACAAAGAAAACACCCTAGCAACTGACTCAGGACCCCTCCAAGATATTCACCTGCAGCTATTTTCCTTCTTAAAATT
>PVLA01006215.1:91326-128656 GCA_004027455.1 Hydrochoerus hydrochaeris | reverse complement strand
CACAGGCCAGAAAAACAGGGGAGCAGAGCCCTGGGAAGGGCAGGCTGAACCTTGGGAACTAAGCAGGGGGGGGTCTCGTGGGGGGAGGGTGAGACAGAGGGAGTGACTGTGAGGACCCAGGACAGGATTGTTGAGGGTCTAAATGAGGCTGGATGCCAGTGCAAATGCCCAAGAGACTGCTGTGAGCCAAACTAAGTCCCCTAAATTCATATATTGAAGCCTTGATCCTCAGTGCCACAGAATGTGACTTTAAAGACAGGCCATTTAAAGAAGTGATTAAGTTACAGTACGGTCACTAGGGTGGGCCCTGGTTCAATCCAGCGGGTTCCTTGCAGAACAGGGAGGTCAGGACACAGACAGGCAGAAGGACAGCCATGTGAGGACTCAGGGAGGAGACACCAACTATGAGCCAGGGGGAGAACCAGATCTGTGTCACCTGGATATCAGACTTTCAGTCCCCAGGACTCCAGAGGATGACTATCTGCTATCAAGGTCACCCTGCTGTGGCTTTTTGTGCTGGTGGCCTCAGGAAACTTGCACCGCAATCAGTTGATCCACCAGCTGCAGTAATGAGCATCCAACAGCTCACTGAGTGCCTTCCTCAGGCCAGGGGTTGGGGCTTTGCTGCAGTTGTTCTAGGACCCCAAGCTCCTGTTCTGAGGACCCGAGTCCTGGCCCATTGTCTGTATTCAGCTGACATGGGTGAGGGGAGAGACCCTAAAGAAGGTGGGGGTTCTGGGACCTAGCCCAGACACTTGCTATCCTGGTAACTTTCTTCGTTGCTGAGACTCAGTACCCCACATATGTAACTTAGTAGAGAAAGAGAGCTTTATTTTGCCTCACATCTCAGAAGTTTCAGTTCTTTCATGGTCCAGGCAGAAATAGCATATTAGAAGGGTCTGGTGGAGGAAAACTGCTCTTATTATGGCTTCTAGGAAGCAGAGAGGGTCCAGGGAGGAAGGGAGCTATAACTTTCCAGGTCATGCCCACAGTAACCCACTTCTTCCAAGCAGGACCCCTTGCTAATGGCGGTGAGTCAACAATAAGCCACCATCATCCAATCACCTTCCAAAAAACCCAACTAGGATCCAATGAGGCCTTGGGGAGATATCTGCCTTGGGACGCACATCTGTCTGCAAGGTGTGTGTCCAGAGGAAAGGGTATCCTGCCACATTTGCCTGAGATGTAGGATCCAGGGAGAGAGGTCGGGGATATTTGTGTACATAGGTACAAAGCAAGACACGGGTGAGGACAGGAAGAAGATCTGGGATGTGGATGCATGGGCTATAACCACTGGTACAAGGGAGCAATTTGACTACGTCAGCAGACTGGATGGGATCCTTTCCCAGAGGCACTGGGTGTCGGACAGATCTTTCTGTGGGGTTACACAGACTCCACATGACAGAACTAGTGTCGCTCCAGTCCTTCATCTCCCACTGACCACTGGAAAGAAGGGAATTAGGGCTGGGTCCTGGCCCAAGCAAGTTAGGGCAGGACCACAGGTGGAACAGTTGGAAACAGGACAGGGAAGCCTGCACTGGGCCCGGGTGGGCAGAGAGCTGACAGGTAGGAGACATGCCAGGAGAAGTGGATTTCCAGGGAGTCGCTTCTGAGTGGATAGGCCAAGAAGTCATAGATGAGAACTGGGGGAGAGGTAGAACCAGGAAAGTGAGAGACACAGGAGGACAAGTGAGGACCGAAAAGGGTTTCCAAGGGTTTATAACAAAGTAAAGGGACAACAGAGGGATGTGGAGAGACTCCCAGGCTAGGAGAGCCCAGGAATCCCCTACAGAGCCAGGAGCAGGGATGGGACCAGGAGACGCCTCCAGGTGGGTGCAGAGAGCAAGGCTTCCTAGACTGACTCAGAGGGCCCAGGGAGGAGGGTCATGAGTTGATGTTGTCTCCCGAAGGCCGGGCTCCTCACCAGACAGCAGATGGCTGCCTCCATGCCGGGAAGCCTTTGGCCATGACAGGAGTAGTCAGGAGGTGTAACGCGGAGACAGCAGAGGGAGAGGCCACATGGCTGGACAGTGTCTGTCTGGGGGGATTGAGGTGATTGCTGGAGGCAGAAGCAGCCAGGGGAGGGGAGGCTGCTTGGTCCAGCCCTGTAAGCTTGGACTAGGGAGGACAGCCATCCTGTCTCTGCCCTAGGGGCTTGTACCACTATCCCTCAGCAGGTGGCTACCAAGGTCTGGGCGTTTGGGTATGTGCTAATGCCTCCTGTAAGGGTCAATAATGAGAAGTTTAGAGGTTTAACGAAGTTACTCAGCAGGGGGCTAGGGTCTTGTCCACTGTGCGAACATCCTCACCCTGTGCTAGAGGAGGCCAGGGAGATGTTGTGAGTGCTGCACCTGCCCTGGGGAGCGGGGAGGCAGCTTACAACATAAGGAAGGAAAAGAGGCCTACTCTCCCCCCTTTTTTTGCTCTTGCTGCTCTCTTGAATTGTTGCCCCTCTGCCATGCCAACCTGCCTTGGAACCAGCTGATTATGGACTGAGGTCAGGCAATGTGCCCCTAAGAAGCCAGTGTGTGAAGCTGTGAGGGTGAAGCCAAAGATACAGTGGAGACCCCCGAAGTTTGGAAAATCCAGTAACGTGAGTTATCTAAGGAAGCCTGCAAAGGAGGAGTAAGCTAGGCCCAAGAGAGAAGCCATAGGAGCTTCAATCACCAGAAGTGCCGTAGTAATGGAGTCATCCAAGCTCTTTGGAGCTTACAGTGTGCCTCCTGCTGTACATTGAACCACAAGACTTAACATTTGCCCTGCTCCATTTTGGACTTGCTTTGGTCCTGATCCTTTGTATTCCCGTTTGTAAATTTGGAATGAAAATGTTTATCTTGTGCCATTAAATGTTGGAAGTGTTTAACCTTTTTATTTTCATTTGTATGGGGGCTTACAATTAAGAGTTTGCCTTACATCTCAGAGACTTAGGACTTGGACTTTTCAGCAATGCTGAAACTGTTAGGACTTTGGCAACTCTTGGAGATGGATTAAATCCCTTTTCATAAAGGGATGTACATGAGTATTTGGGAGGCCAGGGGTGGAATGTTATGGTTCTAATGTAATATAATATTCATAGACTTAACATTGGCTCTCAAAGATTGTTAAAGCTGTTATAATGTTCAAGTTGTGAAATGGTAAGAATAAGCATGTCTTTGTGTCTGGAAACTGTGTCTGTTGCCAAGCTGACATGGGGTGTATCATAGTGGTCAATACATTGTGTCAACTTGAGAAGTTTAAAATTTTAATGAAGGGAGGAAAGGGGGCTTGATCTTCCCCTTTTTGGCTCTTGCCACTTTTGCTGTCTTCTGCCACTTTGAACTGTTGCCCTTCTGCCATGCCACCTTGCCTTGGAGCCAGCTGCTCATGGACTGAAACCTCCACAAATTGTGAGCTAAATAACCTTTTCCTCCCTTAATTCTGGGTGATGGCTATTTTGTAATAATATGAGAGAAAATGAGAGAAAAGTAACCAAGACACCTCCCTAGCATTACAGACAGGCAGTACTGTATAATACCAGGTCCCCAACTCTGCCCACTGACAAGGGAGGGACAGAAATACACAAAAAGCAAGTCAATCATGATGTTGGAAATCAAAAGTAGAAGTGAGGGTGGAAATAGATGGATTTGAGACTCACAGAAGGCTCAGGAAAGGCTCCCCAGGGAGGTGACTACCTGGGACTCTGAAGATGAGGGGCCACAGAAGCAAACTGGACAATGCTGCTGGCTGTCAGCTGCTGGATAGTTAGAATGAAAGGTAAATTAGAATTTTAAATAAAAACCTTCCAAGAAAGCCTGCCAAGACCAAGCGAACATGCCTGGACCAACCTGATAATAAAGCATTCCTTCCTTTGTATAATCTTGTCTAACAGATGGCCTTAAATGTTCCTTTGTGTAACCCCTGTCTTTACCACTTTTGTATAACTGATGACCTTGCAGTGTAACTTAAAATGTAACAGGATATTTCTTCCTCTGTATAACTCATGCTTTGTATAGCTGATAGCCTCACAATGTAACCTAAAATGTTGAAACCTTAGCAACCCAAGATGTCACCCAACTTTCCAATCATAATGCACTAAATCTACCTCTATACATCCCTCTTTCTTTCCCTATAAATGCCTCCCAGTTGGGGCTGACTACTTGGGGAGAAATCCCAGTCCAGCCCATTTGTGTAATAAACTGTCTCCTAAACCACCTGGATGTCATTTCTTCTCATGTCTGGCCTGGTTTCCACAAGAAGAGGGCCAACACTGATCCACGCTGCGACAAAAGAGGACAGGCTGGTGATCAAGAGAGGTCAAGCTGGGCAAGAAGCATTGGGAAGAGGTGCCTGGTTGTGGTGGATTAACCAAGGGGCAGCTTGGAACACCCAGGTGAATTGAATCGGCATGGTGCTGGGTGTGGGAGGCCTAGCTGACAGTTGTTGCCAGCAGCATAACTGGAGGGGCAGATGGTGCGCTGTTGATCTTCCTGGAGAAGCTTGTTGTGCTGGGTTTCCTGATATGAACCCAACTGTTCTCATTGTTGGAGGAACATGGGTCCTTGCTGTCACTGAGGATGGCTGCAGTTATCTTCGGCACAGCTCTGGTCCTTGCCCTGAGCATCGCTTCTTGGCTTCAGTGCAGATCCCTCAGCCTGCTGGCACAGATCCCTCATCCCACAGGCGCAGAATTTTTAGCCTCTACTACAGACCCTTTGGCCTTTCTAGTGCAGATATTTGACACAGACTTGCATGAGATATAGTGCCAGGGGCTCTAGACCTCCAACTGGATTTGTGGAGAACATTGCCATGGGCTCTAGGTCTTCCGTTGGACTTGTGCTGGACGTTGTCATGGGATTCTTTGGATCTCTAGTGGGTGGACAGATCTCTTTGTTTGACTTTTTGGATGAATATTATAAAATAATCTTATAAATTATGTGTCCTGTATTAATCTATTTCCCTCTAAACCCTGACTACAACTCTGATACTTGTCAACTTATAGGAAATCAGCTCTGCTCCATGCCCATTTGATGGTCCAGTAAACTGAGGCTGAGTATCCTGAGATAGTAGAGCAGGGGATGAGACACAGAGGCCAGCTCTAACAGTCAGGCTCTAGGGCTGCGTGGAGAGACCAGAATGGGGATGTTGGTGCTTGGGGACTGAAGAGGAAATGTAGTTGAATCAGTCACCAGTGAGTTTGAGCTGGAGAGAGAGGGTGAGGACTGGCCAGTCCTGTGCCTCAGGTTTGGTGCTCAAACTAAGGAAAGACCAGGACCATGCAGGTGCTCCACCAGTGGGGATCTCAGTCCCCCAGAGAGAGAGAGAGAGAGAGAGAGAGAGAGAGAGAGAAGCCCATAACTGCACCCCAAACAATCCACCTACTACTCAAGGACCCTGAGCCCTGTGTCTGCCCGGTGTCTGGTCTCCACTCCTGCTGCCCCTGGAGGTGATGATGTTCTGCCATGGTTCTTGGTCCACTCTGAAGAATAGCTTTTGGTCCTCTGAATCCTCCAGGGCTACAAAGAGTGAGCAAAGTGTCCCCTGGCACCTTCCTGCCCACATCTTGCACTCTGAAGTCCTGATAGCTGACTTTTGTTAGCTTTTCCCTTCCATCCATTTTTGTTGTTACTTAAGAATAGTATTGTTTAAGCATTTGAAGAAAAGTGTGACGTTTTGGAAAACGACCTCAATCTTACCAGTGTCAAGAAGAAAAAGAGCACAAAGAAACATTTGCTTCTGCGTACCTCCCATCCTTCTCCCTGACTCTCCCTCCTTCCCGCGCTCCATCTTTAATTCCAAAGAATTTACGACCTATTACCTGAACATGAAACTGTTCTCTTAACTAGCCCAGGACAGCCATCAATGTCCACACAGCTAACACTGAAACTTGACTTTGATCTAATCTACCAGTCTTTGCCTCGTGACCTGCTCCCTGACATTTTATTTTTTGTTTTAACTCATATTTCTTGCTCAACAACACATCTGGCTCTTCCGTGAATTCCCTCCCCAGCCCTGCGGCCTCCATGTCCCCTGGAAGCCTAATTCCTTCTGCAGGGGAATTGCAGAAGGGCTTGTAGAGCCCGCGGTGCTCCTGCCCCCGGGGGTGGTGGGCAGGCATCACCTGCACAGCCAAACCTGCACTCCCACAGCTGTGCGCCTAGGCCTTGCCCACTGGCTCGTCCTTCCCTTGGTCCTCAGTGGCTATGATTTAGAAAGTGTGGCCATGCATGCTTCCTCTACTTCCCCCTTTCCCAGCTGCTGCCCAGCACCAGTCACTGGGGACACCAACAGCTGTGCCCTCCTGCATGACCTCTGGCTGGCATTGGCAGGCACAGGCGCACCTCGTCTTCCTAACCTCTGCCGCCTTCTCCTCCCTCTAGTTGCTCGGCCAGCATGTCTGCCCATCTCACCTCCAAGGACACCCTGATCCACACCCCCAGCCCAGATCCTGCTATCAGATGCCTCTCCTCACGGGTCTCCCATGACCCCTGAGCCCCGCACCCAGCTTCTTGTGTTCTGGAATCCTAGAGAACGGCACATACTTGGCCTCCGTCTCCCTCAGCCACTGAGACCTGGGGACCACAATGCTCAATGTTTCCACATCTCCTCTCAGGGCACAGTGGTAGCTTCCATCCCATTCCATCCGCCCTCTGCCCTGGCTCCCTTACTGACTGTCTCCACCTGCTGAGATCTTTCTAGAATGCCAACCCAGCACAGGCAGTGCTGGGCTATGTGCTTCACAGGAATCACCCCCTTCCACCCTCTCTGTTGTGTGGACACAGCCCTTGCACTGGAACACCCAGAGCCACTCAGTTGGGTCACATTGCAGCATAGACAGCGAGGTTGAAGCAGGGCAGAGCCAGCTCCGATGTCTGCTGTCTGGTTAGGTTCGGTTCACCTCAGCCTCTTTTACTTCATTCACTCACTGGGAAAATGCAGCAATCCCATAAATCCACTATCCAGCCCAAGAATTACAACACCTCCTCAACTAACACCAGCTTAGGAGCTTCCATCCCATCCTGCTTCCTGCTCGGCCTCACCCCATGTGTCTGAGATGATCACTATCTGGCCTTCTGTGTTTTGCATTTCCTTGCATAACAAAAGGCAGGGGAGGTAATTTCCCCCTTGGGTGTCTACCTAACCCAGCCAGCATGGAATCCTGGCTGTTGAGAGCAGAGTCCACTATACCCCACTTCCTCCTGCCCCACAGATCTCAGTCCCTCAGCCCTCGGATGGAGCCGGTCCCCGACTCTGGCAGGCACAGTCCCTGCAGAGTGAGCCAGAGCCTGCCTGCCTGTGAAGCCACAGTCCGTGTGTGTCTGCGTGGTTCTGCTGGGATGTACCTAGGCCCCTCTTATTTAGTCTCCCCTGGCCCTTGTTCTCCTTGGAGCCTCCTCTGAGATACGGTGTTTCCTGATACTCAGACCCAGGATCCTTGCAGCTGTGTTCACCTGCTCCAGGTTGCCCTGCTTCCTGGCCCCACAAGAGCAGAGGAGGAAGCCCAGTTACCAGGTGAAGGCCCAAGGTTTGGAGTTGGGGTTGGTGATAAGGCTGAGGGCTCTGGCTATAGCATCCCCTGCTACTAAACCAAGCACTGAAAGTACCCAGGTGGTTTCCTGGTGCACTAGGGCATGACATTACCGGCCTCAGGAAGTGATAGAGAGGCCTGGGATCAATCGTGCAGTCTCAACTCCACCCTTCCCGACTCAGGCCTCGGTGCCCAGGGCCAGGACAGGAATAGAAATGGGAGGCTGGACATGGGTACCTGCCCCAGAGCACTGTGAGAGGGGATGGGGGTAGGGGGCTACAGCCAAGGCAACCAAGGTGGCTCCCAGGTTTCCGTTCCAGATGGACCCCTGAGAAAGAGATGGCGCCTGAGAGAAGTGAGGGCTGCCTAAGCACTGGGGATGTGTGTGTTACAGCCAGCCTGGGCCTGGGCCATGGGGAGGAGTCTCTCTGCATATGTTTACAAGGGGGCAAATGACTGGGGCCCCTATGGCTATCCTTCGCCAGTCCTTGAGTTGTTGGCAAAGTCCAGGGAGCACCTGGGAGCTGATGCTGGCCACACCCACTAGCCCCCAGGTACAGCCTGGGGTGGGTTCCCTGTGGGGTCTTCCTGGGTTCACCCTTCCTCTCTGAACCCCTCTGTAGCTTCCTCTCCTCCCAGACTGCCTGGCAGTGCTGACCACACCGAAGGCTTCAGAACCGTATCAGACCAGTCATGGGATTCGAATCCTTTATTGACCACCGGGATGAAGTCAGGTCCTTCGGGGCTGAGCTACTGGATGCTTCCCTGGGGTGAGCTGGGTGCTGAGGCCTAGGACTCAGACTCAAACATCTTCTTGCGGCCCTCCATGCCAGACTTCTCCTCGATGTTCTTCCTCCAGTCACCCACATCGCGCAGGTCTCGTTCCTGGTGAAGAGAGAGAGGCCTCAGGCCCACAGCCCACACCCCCACAGATGCCCCAGCTTCTCCAAGGAAGGAGGGGAGCTACCCATGGGAGCAGAGCCTACCTTCTCTGTGTCCTCCTTCTTGACCTGCTTCAGGTTAGCCCGCAGGTCCATGCACACCTTGTGCTTGGAGCCCAGCAGTGCCTTCAGCATGGCATCGGCGGACATGCGCACCCGCCGCAGTGGGGGCCTCTTGAATTTGCCCCTCAGATCAAACAGCTTCTGGTTCATGTCCTCCAGCTGCCAGAAAGGAGGCCATGGGAGTGCCTGGCAGACCCAAATCCCAGGTACCTCCCCACCACAACCCCACCCAAGCCACCAGGCCCCACCCCCGGTGGAGCACAGCCCCTCTCACCTCCTTGGAGCTCTTCTGCACCTTTATTTCCATGTCATACTTCTCCTCCTCGGCCGCATCAATCTTGGCATGCAGTTGTTTGCAGAGCTCCTGGGATGGGGAGGGTGCAAGTAGGCAGCCGTTAGGCCACAGTGGTCTACCCCTGCCCTGACCACTTCTCTGGCTTTCTTGAATGGGGAAACTGAGGCCAGGGCCCATTGACTGAGAGAGCTAGAACCTGCACTTCGGACATGGAGCCAGGGATGTGCAGGGGTGGGCAGTGCTCTGACAGGTAGTTCTGCTTCTCTGTCTCACGGCGGCTTTCCTCCTTCTCCAGCTCAGTGGCAGCAATCTGGAGCATCACACTCTGCAGGGGCAGGGGGGTCATGAGAGGGTGCCCCGCCCCACACTCCCACCCTCACCCCTGCGCTCCCACAGCAGTACCCACCTTCAGGTGCTGTCTCCGGGCCGTGATGGCCCTGTTGCGTTTCTGCAGAGAACAGAAGGGACAAAATCAAGCCAGCTCCAGACCCAACCCTTCCAGAGCCCCCGACCAGAGGCTTCTGCATGGCACAGCTGAAGCAGGGGCCCCAAGGACGCCTTGGTCCAAGCCCGGCTTCACTTTCTCCGTCCAGAGTTTCCCCAGGGTTGTGGTACTCTGGCCTAACTCTTGGCCCAGGCAACATATGGGCTGGGAGCAGGAGATGGTGCAGAGGAGAGGGGGAGGCTGGAGGTCCATGGGGTACAGAAATCAGGAAGAAGAAGTGACACTTCTGTGACAGTCCCCAGCCCCACTTCCCCTGACCCATAAGGCACTGGGCAGCCACTTCCTCTGTCACCAGTCTCTATGGGCGGGGCACTTTAGGAGGAGGGGTATCTTCCCTGGGCCACAAGGCCTTAAAGCTCTGCCCTGTGACTTATCCCACGTTGGGAGTCCTGTCCCCACCACCCAGATTTCAGGTCCCCAGTCAGGTACTCACCTCCTCACTGTCCCAGGAGGAAGGATGAGACGGGGAGGGGAGAGAAGAGAGAGGTCAGGGTCATGACTAGGGAGTAAGGGTTAGCCATGGGTGTGATGGGGCAGAAGGTGGACAGTGGCCAAGCTGGACAGGGGTTCTGCTAGGGAGATGCCAGGACCCCACCTCCACCCCAGTGAGAGGAGGGTATGGCTGGTAGGGACCCGATGTGGGGTGCCACTTACTCCCCCATCTTGAAGTCTGGAGCTTAGCCTGTGGAAAAAAGAGAGGTGTCAGGGTCCACCCACAGGAGGCCAGTGCTCAGCAGGCAGAAAGGCCCCCTGTGCTGTGCCCTGCTTGACTCCAGTCTTTTTAGAGGGCAGTGTCTTGGAAGAATTCCCCAGGGTAAGAAGTAAGAGGAGAAAGTGTTCCCAAAATGTCCAAGGCGGGGTGAGGAGCCGCAGCTGTCCCTGAGGGAGGGGTGGGCCAGGCCAGCACAGGTGGCTGCCAGAGCAATGTTGGTATTTTTAACTCTGTTCCTTTGGCCTCAGTCTTAAGTGCATGCAAGAAAATGCTCCCCGATGTGGCCTGGGGGCTTGCGACCTGGATTACCCAACTACAAACTCTTGCAGTCCTGAAATTGAGGGCTGCTCATCAGAGACCTGTCCAAGACCCCTGCCCCATCCTAGCCACCTCCCCAAGCTTCCACTTCTCACTCCCAGCTCTGCAGAAGCCCCCAGAGAGGGCTGCTGGAAGCGGTCCCTTTACCCCCAAGCCCCTGCCCCGACAAGTCCTCCAGCAAACTAGCTTGCGAGCGCCCTGTCCTCTCGCCTCAATGGGCCAGGCCGGGCCTCACCTAAAGTCTGGGCAGCAGGGCTGGGAGCGAGGTCAGGCCAGCAGCAGCGAGTTGGGCTGGTGGGCCCAGGGGGAGGGGTATAAATGGCCTCCCCTAGGCTGGGCCCCTGCTCAGAAAGGGCATGGAGTCCTCCTCAGACCAATGGGGGCACAGACAGTCAGAGAGACCTCCCCACCTGCCCAGGCTGCCTGGCCTGGCCCAGCCCAGGCGATTGCTGCTGGTCGCTTGCTGCCATCCTGTCCAAGCAGTCTTGTGGGGGGGTGGAGGAAGGGCATCGCGGTTGGGCTGCTCTATTTAGGGCTCAATGATGAGGTCAAGATGTCTCCCTCTCCTTGCAAGGAGCTTGAGAACAGTATGTGTGGTTTGAGTGCGGGCTTTGGTGACCACCCAGCTCAGGGCCAGGGGAATCTGGCTTCCATGGGAGTCTGGTTCTGCACTGCACCCCTTTTGGTGTCAGGCCCACCCTTCTGGGCTCACCCCAGAGCTCTGCTCCCCGAACCCTTTGCTTTGTGCTGGATGCCTGCTCACTGCTCTGGCCCTATGCTTGACTGCTCCCCCATCACTCAGGGCTGGCCCTTAGGCAAAATAGTCACACACCACCCACCACCCACCCCGTCCCTCCAGGTCAACTCCAGGGAGAGCATGGACCCCCCCCCCCAACTTGTCCTCCTGAGCCCTGTGTGGTGACCGGGACACCAGGGGCTGCCTTCTCAGCCTGAGCCAGAGCAGACAAGACCCCCAGATGAGCAGCTGAGCCCCTCCCAGCCTGCCACAATACCCGGCCCTCCTCAAACATTCCGGCGCCTTCACTCAGGCAACTCGGATCACGTCCATCAACCCCAGGATGGCGACGCTACCACCCTAGGAAACTCTCTGTGACCTGTGAGAGTTTAGGGCCCCTAGCTGCCCAGGCAGGCCCCACATTACCCTTCTCACCCAGGCCAGGGCCCTCACCCCCCACTCATTCCTGCAGGCCCCACCCTGCAGAGATACCGGCTCGTGACTTGGCACCTCCTCTGAGCGGTGGGGCGCTTGGCCCCAGCCCTGCCCGCTCCCCAGCCCATGGGGATCAGAAGAGACATGAGATGCAGGAAGACTGGAGCCGCTAAAGCCATCCAGATGTGTGGGGATTAGGAGGTGCATATCCAGCCAAGGCTGCCCCCCAAAGGCTCCGAGCAGCTTCTGAAGGTGTCTACTGCCCCCTGCTGCTCACATGGGGGAGGCCTTGTGCTGCTGGTCCCTAAAAGTGCTGGGTCCCCTCTATATACTGTACTTACATACCCTGCTCCCAGTAGCACACTGTGTCCCCAAAGGGCTGGCTCCAGCTCTTCTTTCCACGCTGTCCTCTACATGTCACATGTAGAGGGGCTCCACCCCCCACCTCTTCCTACTTGGGCCCAGAAGGTGGCTCCTGGAGGACCCCCAACCCACCAAAGGATCATACCAAAGTTTTGCCCCAGTCAGCAGCTGAGGGCTGGTAAGTTTGGAAGAAAAGACCCTCCCCCAGCCTTTGTGAGGCCACAGGATTGAGGGTAGATCCCTGTCCTGCGTATGTGTCCCCATAGGACCAGTAGGACACGCGTGGCAGGGGAAGGCTTTTATTACAGAGTCCCACAAGTGGCTTAGGTGAGTGCTCATGGCCCGCTCTGAAGAAATGGAAGACCAAGATGCTTTTAGGGGCGAGGCACTGGCAGGCGCAGGCGGAGGCTGCAGGGCCAGGATGCGATCTACCTCCTTGGCAGGCTGTAAATGGTGCCACTGGGCAATAGGCCGCCGTGGATGGGCCAGCATGTCTGCCCAGTGCTGCAGGGGTTGACCGGAGGCCCGGTGGCCAAGCAGCACCTTGCCCACAGGCTGGGCCCGGAATTGCAGATGGTCAGTACCACGGGCCCAGATGGTCAGTATCAGATCCACTCTGCACAAGGACAGGCCAAGGTGGGGGAGAGGAAGGTGAGGTCAGTCTGGCCCAGCACATGGTCCTGCCCCTCCTTGCCTTTCCTTCCAACAGCCCACCTGGACCTGGCTGAAGGGCACCAGGAAGGTGAAGGCCTCGTTGAAGTAGGGGGCAGTGGTTGCCTTCTTGCTGGATGTCTTCTTCTTCTTCCACTTCTTCTGATTCAGCACAAGCTGTACCTTCACATAGGACTCTAGGTGGACAAGAGTGGGAGGAGGACCCAGGGTCTGAGGCCTGACAGAGCCCCAGCCCGCCGTCCACCTGAATAGGCAGCGTGGCTCTCACCTGCCGGCTCTGAGCTCAGGCCTTGGGCTTCTAGCACAACCACAGTCAGGCAGCCAGAGCTGGGCATGTACTGCAGTGAGAAGCACAGCTCTCCTATCTGCTCTGCCTGTGGGAGCAAGAGGGTTCGTTGGGGAGACTCCCCCTGGTCTGCGGTGTCTCCCCTGAGGCCCTGGAAAGGGGGTCTTACTAGCTCTGCCACCGCACTACAGCCTGGGACCTGGTGGTCTCACCTCACTGGTGCCCGGTGGACCCAGCTGGTACCAGCACTCCATGACATGCTGAGGGTCCAGGGTGCCCAGTGGCAGGCACAGCTCCCCAGCAGCTTGTGCTCAGAGAAGCGCTTGAAGTCCAGCACCTGCACCTGCAGGGTGGCACTGGGCAGCTCTGCCAGTGGGACCTGCGGGCATGGCGATGAGTCAGCCACCACCTTGGCCCCAAAGACCACCTCTCCCACTCCTCACCTCACCTCCTGCCTGGACTCATGTGAAGGAGCAGGTCTCCTCGAACATGGGGCAGAGTGTGCCATGATGCACCTTCGTCTTGTGCCTGTGCCCGGCTTGCATGGACACACTGACATGGGCATAGGGGTCTGCCATGCCCTCTGCCTTCAGGCCAACCGCCTGCCTCAGGCCTACCCTGATCTGGGAGCCAGCAGCGGCCTCGGCAAAGGGAACTTCCCTCGTCACCTCCAACACCCTCGCTTCACCCATCACCCTCCATTAGCCTCAGGACTCCAGGCCT
The DNA here is from genome assembly GCA_004027455.1 of Hydrochoerus hydrochaeris. NCBI lineage: Eukaryota > Metazoa > Chordata > Mammalia > Rodentia > Hydrochaeridae > Hydrochoerus > Hydrochoerus hydrochaeris. The sequence goes on along the minus strand of PVLA01006215.1, from coordinate 115,103 downwards.
GCTTTGGGGACCCCTACCTCCTGGTTTCCAAAGTCGTACTCCAGGGAGAGCTGCATGTGCCCCCACTGCTGAGGGTCCCCCAAGCTGGACTCCAGGTTCTCCACATCTGGCTGCACCTGGGGTGAGCAGGGACAGGGGAGATCACGTACTCTCATCAGAGCTCCGATATCCCAGACAGCAGTTCCGAGATGTGGGTCAAGCCACTTACCTTCGGCTCAGGCCATTAGCAGGGCTCTCAGTTCCTCAGCTCATCTCTGTGAGACTGGCCAAATCCCCCCATGCATGTCATCTGTCATACCATTGCCTGCCTTAAGGACCATTTATTTCTCCCAGCATGAACCATGAACCAACAACTTTCTTTCTTTCTTTTTTTTTTTCTTTTTTGAGACAGAGTCTCACCGTATAGTTCAAGCGGGACTTGAACTCTCTGTGTAGCCCAGCCTGGCCTTGAACTCATGGCAATCCTCCTGCCTCAGAGAATCTGAGATTATGGGTGTGCCCAGTCATATGTCCTCTTTTGCAATGCCACCTCCTCACCTTGGTTCAACCTCTTCCCTTACCAGGAAGATCCTCTTGCCCCTGCTTCTGGGTAGATCAGACTGTCCCTGGGGGGAAGGGGGAGCTTACCCCTGATTGCCTGGGCTATTCTGAGCTCTAGAGACTAGAATTTGCACTGTCCTCTAGGGACCGAGCCAACATGGAGCTGCTCCTCACCAGGTGGGTGGTGGTGTTGCTGCGGGCACTGCCCAGACTCATAACCTCCTTGTCCTGGGGCTTCTTCTTATGATGGTGGCATTGGCAGCAGCAGCAGATGGCACAGAACAGACAGGAGACAGCGAGGATGCCAGCAGCAAGAGCAGCAGCAATGAGTGCCCACGGGATACTTCGATGGCTGTGGACAGCCTCTGTCCCCTGCGCAGCCAGGCCATCCCCATAGCCCTCCAGCACTCGGGGTCTGACACTCACAGGGGGTCCTGGAGATGAGGTCTGGAATGATCCCAGGCATGGCCGTGGTGCCAGCTGGGGTTAGGGTGCTGTGGGGATCTGGTGGGTGACCCATCTTTCTTCTGGCTTGGAAGAGAAGTCCGGTCATGGGGGGGGTCATGAAGGTGGGTGGCTCTCCAGGCCCTGCCCAGCTTCGCCTTCCTGGCAGCAGTCAGCACAGGGCCTGCTCGGCCCAGGAAGCAGCCCGGGGTGGTGGGCTTAGGGTTCTGAGCCCAGGAAGCCAAGAAGGGAGCTGCCGGCTTGGTTAAAGCTCCAGTTTAGTTAGCATGGGCCCAGCCTCCGGACCATCTCCTCCAGCTGCCAGTCACAGCTGCAGCCCCAGCCATGTGGGCCAGGCTTGGGCCGCCTGGTCTCTGTCCTCACTGTCCCTCTCTCCTCACAGGAATTCCTTCTGCCCGGAAGTCCGTCCTTCCCTGCCTCTCTCTCCTGGGCTCCAGCCCTTCCTCAGGCCCTCTTCTTCCATGGGAGGTGGGGGGAATCCTCTCTCAATGGCTCCTCACATGCCCTTTCGCCCAAAGCTAACTATGGTTTGGGAGCAGGACCAGGGTGGACCTGTTCACGGTGATCCCTGGGATCTGGGAGGGACTTAGGGGTCCAGGGACAGGCTGACTGTGAGTGGCTGCTCCTTTGAGCAAGCCTGGACTGAAGGTGTGTTGCTAGCATAGGTGGGCACAGGGCCAGGTACACCTAGGGACCAGGCCACGGTAGGTGCGGGCAGGAGCAGGGCACCGCCGGGAGCATTCCTCCTCACTGACTCATCCACCTGCCCAGACTCGCCGGTCTGCCTGCCCTGCCAGCCACCCTTCACATGTGGGTGGGAAGTAGGGTGGGCAGGCGGGTGCAGCTGCCCTGGTCCTTGCTCCCTACCTGCCTGGAGCCTGGGGAGTGTACCTCATCAGGCTGGCTCTTTCTATTCATGAACAGGGAGGGCAGGTTCCCGGCTGGGACCTGGGGTGCGCTGTGACCCCAGGCCGTAGGAAGGCTCTCAGATTTAGCCCTTCTCTTCCCCTTTTCCTGGAGTGGCTTCCAGTCTGGATTCCTAAACTTCCACCTCTGCCACAAGACCTGCAACCCCCTGCAGGGACACTCACCCCCTCGGCAACTAGTAGATAAGCTAGATCCACTCACCCCTGCTTCCCCCAGCCCGGTGCAGAGCACAGGAGAGAGGAGAGGGGACCCATCTTAGCTCCTATGATCCTCACCCACTGCCCGATGGATGATCAGAGATGAGGGCAGTGGCTTGGGAGGGGCCCAGCTGTCGTGCCTCCCTCCCAGGGCCTGTAAAGCTTCCGGTAGACTGAGGCTGGAGCCCAGTTACCTGACTCTGAGGCCAGCAGAGGAGCCAGGCCTGGGAGTGTTACAGAGGGGCCAGTGCTAGGCTTAATGCTTGATGTTGCCTCTTGAAATTTCCTCATTTTTTAACAAAAGAAGGCTCTTTGTCATTCTGTAGCGGGTCCCGCGTATCATATAGCTTGTCTGTAATTTTTCAGGGGGCCCTTTTGAGAAGTCCCTGCAGATCGATATGGAGAGAGGTATGCTATGAGCTCACAGGCTTTGGCATCCCCTTTGTCCAAGGCGCCCCCTCCTTCCCAGTCTCCCCAGCCCCCCACTATTCAGGTGAACTCCGCAGCCCCCAGGTGGCTGGTAGAATGACCCTCACAGTGGCCAGTGAAATGGGTCCAAGGGTCCTGCAGAATCCCTGGGGCAGGACTGCCCCATCCACCCAGGCCCAGCATCGGGGAGGAGCAGGCTGCCTCTGTGAAATATGAGATCCTAAGTGCATGCGGGAGTGAAGTAGCCTCGTTCAAGATTTTGTGGTTTAAAACTGGAATATGTTGTCAATATGGTCTCTTTCTGTGCATGCATCTATACTCATGTGGTCCCCCCCTGCACCCCGCTTGCCCCCATCCTACCTCAGGCATCTAAGAGTGGGTGAGGTGGCCTTAGAATCCTGATTTCGTGCAATGAGTTGTCAGGATTCCCAGGTCGCCTGGAAAACTTGTCCACAGGTACCTCGGGCACTGCCTAGAAGCTAGCCTTGGAGTATCCTGGAGCCCTGGGGACACCACGGCTAGTGCAGGGGATCCTAAGAGCTGAGGAGCTCAGGGTCCCTTGGGACCACTAGGTCACCAGGTGATAAAGGTTTGGCAGGCAAGCAGCCACTAGGTGGCACTGTCTGTCTCACTGGTCCCCACCCACAGGCAGACTCTACCTCCAGACGTGGGCTTCTCAGGAGAGTGCCCAGGAGCTGGGACACTACAGATATAAGTGAGGGGGGACTGTTGAGAGGCTCTCTGGTTTCCTCCTCACCCCCAGGACACCCTGAGCTGTGCTCTGGCAGCGCTGTGCTCTCTTGCTGTCTGTCTTTGGTGGTCAATATTGCCAGGTCTACTCAAGAAAACCCTCTCTGGGAAGGAGCACTGGTTTGCCCAGAAAAGGGAGACAGGCATCCCACCCAAGTCACCTCCCACCCCTCTTCCCATGGCTCTGCAAACCCATCTAGGCTCTGAGCTTCTGGGCAAGGCAACTGGCTCATTCCTGCAGCTGCCAGGTACCCCCAGCCCCCTATTCCCTCCACCAGGTCCCACTCACCTTCTGGGCCTATGGGAACCCCACTTCATCCAGGAAGCCCTCTGTGGGCAGCAACCCAGTTTTGTGCTGTTTTGCACTCTGGTCCCTCCCAGTAAGGAACCCAGGTAACCCTACACTTCCCTGTCTGCCCAAGCCAGGCACTCACTTCTTCCTAGTTAGTTTAGTGCTGCTAACTAGTTCCCTCCACTGCCTGCCTAACTGGAGCCTAGGGTTCAGTGGAAGCGATTTTCCGTGGGTCCTTTCTCTTGAGGAGCAGACCCCCAGGTGTGAGTGGCGCCCCCTCGAGAGTGCAGCATTTCACCTGACACCCACAGCTGCTAGGGCCAGCTCGCCTCAGGCCCTCCTCTCAGACTCTGGCCACCAGGAGACCGCTCCCACTCGGAACTTGCAGCTGGAGCTTGGCGTTTGCTCCGTATCTAGTGATTAGGAGCATCTCGGTGGGAGGGGGAGCGTGGGAGGCTGGGCTTCAGGGAACCTCACCTTACGGCTGGCCAGAACTGCTGGCCCTTAGGAATCAGGAAACTCCATGCGGAGGTAGGTCCCCTTGAAAGCTCAGAGGTGGAGTGACTGGGCTCTGGCCTATCTGCAGGGGTCCCTCAGGAGTAAGGGTGTCCTGAGCCCTACCAAGCTTTGTGAGAGTGGGTGATGGGCCTATCTAGATGACATTTGTGAAGGGTAGACCTGGCTTGCACGGGCTCAGCACACTACACAGTCTATGAGTCACCACTGCATGGCTGGAAGGTGGCCTCCTGACACTACTGGCTCCACCAGTACCTGGGGTAAAAGGTGGAAGCTGGGCAGGAGAGCTGCAGGCACTCTGACCAAGGTAACCCTGGGGAGTGCTGTGTGCAACTCACTGGAGCTATCCAGACCTGCTTGGCCCTGCTGCTGCTCTGGAGGTCATTCTGCTGCCCCATAGCCTTGGGCTGGGCCTATCAATTCCTTCAGTTTTTGGTTTTCTGGGGAGCAACACCTCCTCATTGGGGGGCCTGTGAGTTAGTAAGCAAAAGTTCTTTCTGCAGTCTAACTTCAATGCCTCCTACTTCAGATGGGGCCTGACGAGGACTCACTGGCCAGGAGCTCAGCTTCGTCACTATGTGCCAGCCAGCTGATCTGGTCTTCTCACTCTAGGACCTAGGCTAGGGTGTCACTGCAAGCCTCTTATCTGCTGCTGGAGTTCAGACCTGGGACTGGTTAAGGCTTAACTACAGAACCTACTACACTTGGACTAGGCCTGTGGGACCCAGAGGCCCCAGCTCAAAGGAGTTTTGGGGGGCAGGTGGGATATGTAAACTCATAATGCATGGATGGCTCATGAATGGTTCCGGGCATATGGAGTATGCCCTCTCCCCATTACCACGTGGGGATGGTTCTGTCCCTTAGTCTGATCTGTCCAGGGTGAGAGGGATTTAGAAGTAATGAAAACCAGAGGGACCAGGAGCCACCCCCAGCAAGCCAGAGCTATCTTTTCCTTGGGGGACACGCAGACCCCCGAGCATGCTGAGCTACGTGCTCTGTGAGTAGCAACCCCAGCCTGTCTGCGTAGGAACGTTTTGCTTCCCCACCATAAGGGCGCCTCCATGGTGAGGTGGCGTCTGAGGTTCCCAGGGAAGGAAGGAGAAAACCAAACAGAGCTGGCAGCCTGCAGCCAGCCCCATGGCCAGCTCTGTGGCCCCCAAGACAGCGGCTTGGCAGCAGCAGCCCTGTGGAGACCCTGGCAGGGATCTTGGATGAGGATTCTTCCTTTGAGGGCGCGTGGGGAATGTTTGAGGTTGGAACACACAGCAGACGCTGGCCGGGGAGCCATGAGCTCCTGGCCCCAATTTGTGAGACGTGCTGGGTCAGACATGTACTCTCTGCCTGTGCTGACCCGCTGTGCATCCTGTGCAGCCAGGACACCCCTTCATGTGTGTCAGGGACGGCAAGGGCAAGTGCTCAGCTTGCCGTAGGCCTCTGTGGCTCAGGTGTCCGTGTCTGCTCTGTGTCTCAGGCTGTGTGTCCCAATCACCTTTCACTTGGCTGTTGATGTGCTCTTCACTTGGGGGCTAATTCCCAACTTTCAAACACCTGAGGAAACCTAGACCCCATCTTCCCACTATCTAGGGAAACTGAACCCCATCACCTGATATTCAGGGAGGCTGTATCCCACCACCTGAGCAGCTGGGGAGGCTGGGCCCCAAAAGCAGAGCTTCTGGGAAGGCTACACCTTTATTACCCAAGAATCCAAGGAGTTTGTTCCCCATCTGAGTGTCAGGTGAACATGTGCCCTTCATTGGACCATTGGGTGCCTGTACCCTCTCTGAACGTAACACTGTGTTCTGGGTTTCTTGGGTCCCATCTTTTGAAAGATGGTACCATCTGCTTTCCAGGGATGTGAACATCATTGCTTGGAGTTTCTGAGTGAATCCTCCTCTCTCTAGGAAGGCCAGGGCCACATATCCATCATCTACTACATAAACCCCACTTGATAAGTGGCTGAAGGGTCTCTGTGCCCCTTTCCATTCATAGCATCTCCCAAAGGCCTCCGAGTCCTGGCATTCGGGCCTCGTTTCCTTTATCTTGTGTGAGTACCATTCACTTTGTTTGGGTGTCCCTGTTCATCTGGGGGACACTTGGAGTCAGTGTCTTTAACCCAACAATTGCAAATACCTGCAGTACACGCCATGATCGTCTGTGTAGCCTAGGTGACCCGCTTCTTGTTAGGCGGGGAACAGGGACTCTCTGTTCTGTGTTCACCTGGGTCCTGGACAGCCTGTACCCAACTTGCTGGGTCCACTGAATCCCCCATTGACATGTTGCACATGGGCCTGTGTGCTGGGCCCAGAACCCAGGGACCAGCGCCTCGTTCCTGTGGTTTTGGACACACTGTCTCGTCCATCGCACTGCTGTGTGGGCCTCATTCACCCTTGTCTGGGCTCTCTATGCGCCATTCATTCAGGCACTGGGCTGTTTGCCCACCCCAAGCTGCCCAGGTGTCTGCATCTGTACCTGTGCCCAGATGAGCTGACCCCCCACCCCAGGAGTGATGGCAGCTCCTGTGCCCGAGAGATCAAGTCTGGATCCTGAACTCCATTTCGCTAAGTGTCAGAGTCTCTGTACCCCATCAGTCTGAGTGTCTGGCCCCCATATCCCACTTTGCTGCTGAGTTGAGTTCTCCACTCACTGTTTCCTTGTCTTTGTCCTGTTCCCCCCCGGAGCCTTTAGGTGTTTACAGAATATCATTGGAGCTCTGTGGCCCGGACCCCTTCTCCATTCCTTGGAGAATCTAAAGGCTTCCCTGTCACTCTTCCTTGGTATTTGTTTTACTTAAGCTCTCCTCACCTGAATACCATGGGACTGTACACTGATACCCCTGAGTGTCTGAGCACCCAGACCATCTGAGAGTGCCACCCTGGGTCTCCGGTATCTCACATTCTCCATCTGAGGGCCTGGCTGCTTAGCCTCCAGCTGGCACCCCATTTGCTTGTGTCTGTTTGACCGAGAGATCCCGAGTCTGGGCATACTCTTCCCTCTTCCCCAGGTATCTGGATACCTGGCCTCCTTCTGAATGAGTGGCTGTTTGTCCTCATCACGCTGGTCTAACTGCAGCCTGAACCCCTTCCCTTGGACCCTGTGGCTCAGACCCATTTTGGTCCTTGCTGTTCTGTGCATTTTTGACCCATTCTCATGTCTCTGTGAAGTCCTGGGTAACAAGAATTTCAAGATATCCTCTACACCCAGTTCTGGGGTCTCTGGCTGGCCTACTCTATCACTAGAGTGCCAGTATACACATACACAGAATCCTGGCTAAACGTGCAAAAGCTCCAAGCCCCCAGTTCCCCCTACCCTGAAGGATCCGGACAGCATGTACTCATTCATCAGGGTTTTGGCAGCTACCCTCACTGCCTGCCTCTCACGTAGCCCCACATCCTAGGCAAGGGCCATGCAGCCAGTTTCAAGCACCATTGAGTCCTTGGAAGCCCATTGTCCATTCATCACAGAGGCATCAAGGCTGTGTGAGTCCAGTCATCCTTGTCTGGGTCTCTGTGCTCTGCTCACGCCTGGCACCAGGCTGGCAGCCTCACCTTCTAGGCATTCGGGGATTTGTACCCCTTCTTAAGGAATCTGAAGTGCCCACAATCCCAGGAGCAACTGAGGGAGGTAAGCCCCACTGACCCAAGAATTGGGTGTCCTGTACCCTCATAATTGTGAATCTCCTTGTACCCTCTGCCTGCCAGATCTAACTACTTGAAGGATATGTTCATTGTGACTATCCAGATGCTCAGGTGAAATTGGGGTCCTATAGCTTGCACCCCTCTCTAAGTCCACGAATCAGGGGTACCTGTGATTTTGAGTATTGGGTACACTGCTTCCCATTCATCAGGGTCTTTTAGCAGTGTCTGCCCTCAGCTACTTCATCCCAGGCTTCATGCGGGCCCATGTCCCGAGTCAGTGCTCCCGGAGCCAGTTCTAAGCTCCACTGTATCTGTGGATGCTCAGCGCCCCTCCAAGTCCAGGGGTGTCTCGGCCATGGGGAGCCCATCCATGCTGTCTGGACCTCTGTGCCCTATTCATGCAAGGGTTGTCTGCACCCCATCCACCCCCGTCTCAGAGACAGTCTGTGCATTGTCCACCCCCATTCCAGGAACAGTTGCTGTGCAGCCAGCAGGCACATTCCAGGGTTTGGGTGAGAGCCAATGCAAACCCTAGTCTTGCTGGCGCTAGCATCAGGCCGGGACAGGAGTGGGACTGACAGAATGGGACATGGAAGGAGAGTGGAAACCATCAGCTTTGGGGCATGCGATCAAAGCCTTTCCTATATGGACAGTGTCCACCAATCAAGGGGGCACTGGGGTGTGGGGCCCAGCTCCGTGATAGAGCATGTTCCAGACTGGCTGCCAGAAAGAGTAGCTGTGTGCACAGCATGGGAGGCATGTTCCATGTTCCCCTACTGCAGCTGCCACAAGACTGGTCAGCATAGGCCAGGGCAGGGTCCCGGGCAGAAGGGGATAAAAGAGAGTAGTGAGAATCTTGCCTGTGCTACCACTAGCCAGTGCCCTTCCCTGACCCTGATGGGGACCTTGGTGTTGAAAGGTCCCAAAGGGACAAGAGTTTCTGACTCTCTCCTGTCCACTCTGGATCCTAGAATGTAGTCACTGGCTCCACCTCCCTTGTCTCCAGACCGCCTGTTCTCTGGAGGTCAGAAGGTAGACAGGAATAGGTGTATGAGCATCTTCTGCCTTAGAGGATTCCCAGATGTCACACAGGACACCGGAAGCCCCACATAAGTGAGAAGCTGGGCCCCAACCCTCAAGGGTGTGAGAGACAGAAGAACTGGTGTAGGCTGTCCAAGTGTGGCTGACCACATGCTCTGGGTGCAAGAGGGGCATCCATGTGTGCTGGGTGTGAGACACCTGACCATATCTGGGCAGGGGTTGGCTGGCTTTGTCTGGGGTATCTCTGAGTTCCTGCCATGTGACAACCCCCATCCAAGGATCCAGAGGTCAGCTCTCTCAGTTTGTAGCATCCTGCCTTTTTGCAACCTCCTGGCCCTATTCATTCTCTGCATCCCTGAGTTGTTTGTGTCCTGGTCTTTGTGTGAGACACCTCTGGTCCCAACTTTCCCAGTTTCCCCCAAGTCAGAAATGGCTACCTGGGTTTCTGGCAGTCCTTCCAAAGAGCTTGAGGGGGTTTTTGGGACAGTTGAGGATTTCCTGAAATTTGGCTGGCAGGCCAGGGTGAATTGAAGCCTGGTAGGCACTTGGTCAGCTATATAGGACCCTGCTTTGCAGGAACCTCAGTGAAGCAGAATCTTGCTGTGCAGAGCTCTGGGGTCACAGCCTAATGCAGTGGCATCCATAGGGTCAGAAAGGGGCAGGGGCCACCACAGTCCACTGCTCCCCCATTCTGAACATAAAAGATTTTCTTGCAACTTTAAGGGAGACTCTGGTTCCCCAACACTTCTCTCCTGGCTTGGCCCTTGATCCAGTATGGCTTGTGAGGTGGGCAGGGGTCCCTGGCTGGTGCCTTCCACTCTACTTGGCCGGTGGTCTGTGAATGAATCCTAACCCTGAGCTGCGTGTGCATGGCTCAGGGCCCTTCCCCACATCATCTTGAGGGCACCTACTGGTCCTCAAGGACTAACTGACCCAGCTGGTACTTGGTCCTGGGGTTTGAAGTAGCAGTTCCTCGCTGTGGGTTGGGATCAGCCAGGCTCCCAGCTCCCTCTGCTGTCTGCCAGTTGCTCCTGGTGATAACTAGCTTGCCTTTGCTGACCCCTACCCTCGCTGCCTAACCAGCCTGGCTCTGCCCTGCCTGCTGCCCCAGCTCCTGACAGGAATTTGGGCACCCCCTTCTGTACACAGGCCTCTGGCTGGGTCCCCTCTAGCACAACTAGCAGCCTGACCCTCTCTTTACCTAAGAGGGTCTGGCTTTCTAGATGAGAGTCACCATACCGGGTGGCCTGGGCTATGAAGAATTCCCTGGGCCGGGCCCCTCTGAGCAGCTTTAACCTCAAGACCCTCTCCTGCCCCACAAGAAGTCATGTGGACAGGGCTTGCTGAGACACTAGGACATTGGCTGGCTCTTGGAGGGAGCTCTAGTTTACTGACCTCAGACCTGCCCCGACCTCCAGCCCAGACAGACAGGCCAAGGCTTTAACTTCTCAGCTAAACCAGGAGTGGCTGGGAGAAGGGCCTGGAGGAATGGCTAGAGAGTGAGAGGCCACCGCACAGTCTGGCCCAGGAAGGGAAAGGTGCAGTAGATCAGGAGAATGGGTGGCCCTGTAGGAGGAGGGAAACATGAGACCCTGTCCAGCAGCTCTGATCCTTGGGGAACACAGAGTGGGGTCCTTGAGCAGGAAGAATGATAGGACACAGGTGTGTCTCCAGGCGGTGGGAGAGCACATTGTGGCTAGGGGGGCTGGTGTCACATCTGGGTCAAGGCCAGACAGAGAAGTTAGAGAAAGTGAGGAGGACAGGCCTGAGGTCCCAAGGGAGCAGAACAGGCACACTTCTTGCATAAGAGGAGAGGCACCTGCCATCCTCCAGCTGGCTCCTTCTGGGAGGTGCAGGTGACCCCCACCCCCTTTGTGTTCAGGACCTTGCTCACACAGTGATACACACAGGCAAGCATGCATATGCGGGTACCACACACAGATACACACGCATGCACTGTTCACACACACACGTGATTTCTCCAAACCAAAGCCCAAGAGGTCATCTCAGCCCCTAAGTGGGCAGAAGAGAATGAGTCACTCCCGCCCCCTTGTGGGGCAATTTGGAGGAAGGACTAGGCAATCTGTCAAGGCACAGATCCACTATAGAAAGAATGGGTGTTGGTTCTAACGTGACCAGGGGTTCCTGGGCACCTGGCACCTCCAGAGGGTCCATGGGAGCCAGAGATGCCTTGGCTTCCACCTGTGCCTGTGAGCAGCCATTGGTGGATGAAGGGTATCGGGTACTGATGAGGTTGCCCAGTGTTTTGGGGGCAGCACCCAGCTGGAGTTCAGGGTCTCTATCTCCACCCTCACTCTTAAGCCGTGGCCTTGGTTCATGCAGGGGATGTGGGCTTCATGGTGGCCCAGAAGCACATCTGGCTTGGTCCAGCAGGCTCTAGAAGCTGCCCTGCCATGCTGCACTGAACACCTTCTACTAGGCCTCAGCCAGCCAGGCTGGGCCCTGCCTTCCTCTCCTCCACCTGCCATAGGATTTCCAAGCCACGTGTGGAGGCCGAGCGCTTGCTGCCTATCTCCCCTCGCCCTGAGGTAACCTCAGCCTCTGCTTTTGCTGCCCTGAAGGGCCAAGTTCTGGGCAAAATGGAGGGATGGCAGGGTTTGGATGGCTAGGTGGGGTACAGGAAGCCTCTGACAACCTGGAGCCCCTCTGATTCTAGGTATGCTGCCCCTCTAGGCTACCTGGCTACCTGGTCCCAGCCTCCAGCAGCCCCTGTGTCCTTTGCTCCTCTCTCACCCCTTTGCACCTGGGCCCCATCAAGGGCTTATGGTCATGACCATAAGCCATGACCCTGTCCTTTGAAAAGATCCTGGAGGGTCAGGTTAGGCCACCCTGAATGCAGCCCATCATCCTGAAGGACAGAGAAGTATACTGTGGAGAAAGGCAGGTTAGGTCCTTCTCCATCCTTGACAGACAAGGTCTTTCGGTCTGTGGCTCTGAGGTATGCAAGCTCACTGGCCTTGGTGGCTTCTTCATGCCACGGAGCTGCCTGCAGTCACACCTGTCACCTATTCTTACTGGCTTAGGTGTCTCTTGGTGATTGGCTCAGCCCTGCCTGGTCATTCACAGCTACTCTCAGGAGCCTCAGTATCAAAGCTGGATGCATGAGGTATGAAGCTGGGAAAGGCCTGCCTAGTGTCTCCCTAGACATTGCACTGGTGTCCTGGTCACAGACCCATCTGGGCCTGTGTATCTGACCCTGGGCTCCATATCAGGGCCTCTCTGTGGGCCCAAGAACCTTGCCCTGATCGCTGTCCTGTGGGCCCATGGGCACCTGCTCTACCTCAGCACACTTGGGGATGTGTCTAGGCTTATAGGTCATCTGGGCACCCAACCATAACCCCATCTGTCAGACCTGTGAGACCCTATATTTCTGTGAGCGCCAGCATAGTCCCAGGAGGCCTTTGATGTGGGTCCCATCATCTAAGAGCCATGAGACTCTGAGAAAGGCTGGTGACCATTCTGCATGTCATTTGGCTTCTTTGTGAGTAGAAACAATACCAGGGCCACCTGCAAGGGCTGCAGTGAGATCAGAATGAACTCCCACATAGGCAGTGATGGGGACACACACATGTCGGCCAGGCGGCTGGCAGCCAGCTCACTAAGAACCTCCAGCTGGGAGGCACAGCAGGCAGAGTCCCTGGTGGTTCCTCCACATGAGCACTTAGGGTGGGGTATAGGACACTGGCTGGGGCAGGCAGGACAGTGACACTGAGAATCAGGTGACTGCTGACCTTCCTGAACCCTGTGAGAGATGAGCAGGGAGGTATAGAGCCCACATCCCTAGAGGACCATGCAATGATGCTGACCTGGGTGGGAGGTGATGCGATCCTGTGAGTATCCAGCCCAAATGCTGGGATGCGGAGATGGCTGGAGTCACCTGTGACCACCCAGGAAGAGGCTGGTGGTTGGCCTTGCCTGCATGTGACCCATTCACTGAATGGCATTTAGGGGCCTCTGTGGGGTAGGGGAACAGAATAGCTCTGGTTTCACAGAACTCACAGCATGCTGGGGGTAGGTCCCCACCACAGAGACCCCTGAGAACACACAATACAAGAAGGCCTTGGTGGGGTGTGAGTTCAACCTCAGACCTGGGATGACTGCTGCAAATGCTGATGGTGACAACTTAGTCAGATGGGGCAGGATGGAAATCCAAACCAAGTAGTCTCCACTGGTCAGGAGTTGAGCTCTCAATTGCCTTGGTCACAGGCAGGGAACATTGATCTGTCCCTGGAACCCTGAACAGTACCCCTTGGGGACATACAAAGGAGGGGATCCCAAGGCTGTTGGTGGTCATGTCCATCACACACACTTGGCTAAATATATCAGGAGTCAGGGGGTCCATATTGAGTCCAGAGATGGCTTAGGTCACCCCCAGATCTGAGGGGTTCCCCAGGACCTGGGCTTGCCCCCCACCATGTCTGCACTGCAGTCTGAAGGTAGGTTATTATCAGACCTCCCACTGGAGAATTTCACACCTATACAGAGGTAGAGAGGATGTCATGGTACTTGCGCAGATTTGCAGCAGCCAGCCCAATGTCGTTGCACCCACGCCTCACTCTGGTCATGCGTAAGGCCCCTCACAGCCTTTATCTTACCCATAAACACGCGTCTGGTCCGTCCTTCATTATCAGACATCTTCTCATGGCTCCGAAAGATAAGAAATCTTCAGGAAGCCGTTTTTGACACCCAAGTCAATATCTGTAAATCTAGGCTCAGGACTCACACTTTCCAAAGGAGCTCATAAATAGCTTTTACTGTTAACAGTAAGCACTTCTCTTTTAATCCCTGCCCTTTATTTGTTGAAAAAGCAAGATCTTTCATCTTAAGAGACTTCTAGCATTTTGCATTTCACGGCCTGAGTCTGCAGAGCATCTGCAGTGCTTTCTGCTGTCTGTTTTCTGTTACGTCTGGCTGCCTGGTGGGCCTGCAGTGACTTTGGAGGGTGCAGCACTTCCTGTCACACTCAAAAGATGCATGTGACACCTGGTGTACCTTGTCCTGTATTGTGAATCTGCCCTGTGAGAAGGTTTGGCTGTGGCTACCTAGAACCATCTGCCACCAAGCTCCTAGATGTGGCTCTTTTTATGGTGCAAGCAGTTCTAGGGAACATTTCCTAGATCAGGGGTCAGCCAACTGCTGTCCCCATAGACCAGATCAGCCCAGCACATGATTCTGTAAGTAAAGTCTTATCGGAACATGGTCCCTCACTTTTTCATCTGCTTTTGTGATGTAATAGCTACTGTAGGCTGGATTCTAGATCACCCTCAAGCTCTCATGCCCTTATTCCCAGACCTGTTGATAAGATATTGCTCCTGTGATTGCATTAGGGTAAGAGACACTTGGGGGACATAACTGTGGATACTGGCTCACCTTAAAAGGGGAGATTTCCTGGATGGGTCTCATTTATCTGCATGTGGTGAGGTCAGAGAGAGCTAAAGTATAAAAGGGATCCAACATAAGATTAGTTCTTCAGGGGTCATAGGAAGGACCTGGAGGCCCTACAGGAGCTTCAGGGGTGGCCACCAACAACCAGCAAGGAAGTGGGGGCTCTGGTCTTGTCACCACAAGGAGCTGGCACGTCCTGCCATTATGTTTAATGAACTGGAAGTAGATTTTCCTGTGGCACCCTGTCTACTGACTTCTTGATTTTGGGCTGTGAGACCTCCTCATGGGGAGCCCTACTGAGCCACTGCCCCCCATCCTGCAGAACTGTGACCAGCAAGTGGGTTGTTTTAGTGGCAAAGCTGGTAGTGATCTTTCACATGGTAACAAACAACTAAGACAACAACAGTCAGGTGTTGTAACAGACCACACAGGCCTGCAAAGTCAAAAGTCCTTTACAGAAACAATAAATTCCTATATCAGGACTGCCCAAGCTTGGCACATTTGGCATTTGGGGCCACTGCATTGGCCTTATCCACATGGTGGTTGGCTTCAAACTGTGCATACTATTGTCTCACAGTTTCTGTTGACCGGATGTGCTGGCCTAACTGAGCTGGGCTCTCTGCTGCAGGTCCTGAGGGGTGTCCCTGGGATGGCATTCTTTTCTGAAGACTGACCTGAGGGACCAGCTTCTGGGTACACTCAGCTTATCGTAGAATTTAGTCCCTGTGGTTATGGAAAAGAGGTCCACACCTCTTGTGGACCTGCCACGGTCCCCAGGTGTGTTTCCTCACCCCTACAGGAAGTTCAAAGACCAGCAGAAGGAAGAGTGACCCTGGCACCTCAGGTACATGATAGGTTCCCAGGTACAATGTCCACCACTTTGTGGTAATCTGTTACCTAGCCACAAATCACAGGTCCACAACTTTCAAGGTCTGGGTCACATAAAGGCATCAATGATGTGGCAGAAATATCATGAAGTCATCCAGGGTCTGTGTCCCAGCTGCAACACTGTCTGTTGTGAGGGCTATTCTGTACATTACAGAGTGTTTATTAGCATCCGTGTCCTCTACTCACAGGCTGTCTGCAGCATGCTTAATTGTGACAATCACCCTTGTCTCCAGACATGGCCAACTGTCCTCCTGAGGGGTAGACATGGCCCTATTCGCCCACAGATCTATTATTGTGTTAGAGTTTGCAAAACTGCAACTTTCTAAATCTAGCATATTTCTTCAGCAAGAATTCTATAAAGATGTGCTTTCCCACATCAAATATTTACTACAAGGAAGACAAAAGTATTGATTACTACAAGTGTATATATTACACGTATACACCCATATGCATATGTCATATGTGGGCTGATCAAAACCATGGTATGTACTTAATTAAAAATAATTTACTACAGTAAAAAGCACACTGCCATTAGTCCTTTTCGGAATACTCCCCCTCACTTTGAACACATTTATCTCATTATTCTTGCCACTTTCTTGGAGCAGTTCCAGAAGTTCTCTGTCATGTCATTACAAGGTATTTTCAAAAGTACCGTGAGTACTGCTACCAAGAACCGTCCAATGGAAGGGCAGGTGGTGAAAACATTACGAGGTGTCCTGCTTCACCTCATTCACCAGGTCTGATACTGTGTGACTTTTGGCTCTTTCTCTTCTGATGCGTTTGTATATATCCAGCACTGCCCATGTTTCTGACCCCATCACCCTGAGGCTCAGCCCAGGAGCCTCAGAGACCATTTCACTAAAGAGAAACATCACCTTTTTGAAGGCTCTACAGTTTGGGTGACATTTTCAGTCAGGAATATCCTCAGAAAGGTGGATCCTTTTATCCATTGGATGGCTGGGAGCCTGAATTCCACCAAGAAGGAAGACACCACTGCTGCTGCCACAGCACTCTTCTTGAAGGATGGTGTGTGATCTTCTCCCAGGAGGAATCACCCCATAGATGTGAGGAAGGAAATCTGGGTACTGCCCACACCCCAGAGCTCTCTACTGTGCAGTATCATTGCTGGCACCTGCACTCCCATCACCAGGAAAATCCAGCCTGATCATCACAGAATCTTGGTGTTAGCTGAGCTCTGGTTGCCAGTAACACAAACAGATGCTGGCCAGCTGGAGCTGGGAAGGAAAGCACAGGAGGTATTTATTGTGAACAAGAGTGACTGTCAGAGTTGCTGGGGATCCTGAGGGAGTGAATGGACAGGCCCTGGGAAGTGCTGATTGTTTACAGTGATTTTCCTTGAGGCATGCCCAGTAATGAACTGCAGGCCCACCTGGATGGCTGGATGGACTTCTGTCCAAGAAACTGGGGGTGGGGTGCTGGCTGGGTGCCTGGGGATGGCTGATGGCTTTCCTGGGACTGCAGCCTGGAAGCCCCCTAGAGGGGAAAGATGCTCAGGGCTTGCTGGACACTGGCTCACATGGCTCTCCTTCCTTGGGCTCCTAGTCCCATGCAACAGCAATACCTGTTCCTCCTTTGGGGTTTCCTTTTCTTAAGGCCAGACCAGGAAATGGGTAACTATGGATAGGCTGGGCTCCTGATTCTCTTGGAGACTGCAGTCCCTAAGGGGACAGGCTTAATTGCATCCTTTCTCTGTGTGTACTGGGCCATGGATCTGAGCACAGGAATGCCCCACCTCTGTAGCCCTGACTGTATGGAGCGGTTGTGCTGGGACTGAGATGGATCCCCCCAGGAAATCCATCTGTTTAGGTGCTAACCTCCAGGACCTCAGAATGTGACCCTATGGGGAGGTGTGGTCTTGAAAGATACGATCAGAGTATAATCAGGTCACTGGGGTAGGCTCACTCCATATGACTGTCCTTATAAGAAGGGATGATCTTGATGCACATATTCAGAGTCACAGGGAAAAGATATCACCAGTCAGACAAGGAGAGAAGCTTCAAGAAAAATCAGCGAGGTGACATCTGGATCTCAGATTTTTAGCCTGGGGGATATAGGTCAGTGACTGCTGTTGAAGCCACTCAGCCTGTGATGCTTGGTCACACAGACTAAACAAAAGCCACCACAGCACCAGGTTGGTAGGCAGGGCTTTGCTGCTTCCAACCTCTGAACCTTTGCAGGCCCTGGCCTTGGGTCATTTCCAGTGGGGAAGGTAGGGTTTAAACTAAATGTGAGTGACAACATTAGTAGCTTAAAGACAGAAGTGTCCATCCACTCACCACCCCATTCCCCGCAGTGGCCCTACACATGGTTAGAGATAGCCAGTGCCACACTCCAAACACGGGGTGGACGAAGGAAGCCCAAGAGGAAAAGGCCAAACAACTGATGTCTTTCAAGAAAGCCCAGCAGCTCCTGGACACTGGCTCTTAATCCACTGTGTCCTCTGTGCCAGGGGCAGGAGATAGGGCAGGAGACTGTAGGCATTGCAGAAGGTCCTATATCCAAGAGCTCCTGTTACTAAGGGAGAAGCAATATCGGAGTTTAGCTCCAATGCTAAAGTCTATATATTTTATACTTGTATTAACACTGAGGTGAATTCCCACTTCATCTCACCCTTCATTGCCTGAGAGGGGCCAGTCAGGGGCCAGCACGAGGTTTGCTTGGATGCTCTGAGTCCTTGGAACTCAGCTGTCCTTGGTCGCACAGACACATTGTGAGATGAGTTGGGCAATGACTGAAAAATGACAAATGTAGAAAAAGAGAGAAAGATGGGAAGGAGGGAGGGAGAGAAGGCAGGAGAAATATCAGCCATGGTGCAAGTCAGGCCCTGGGAGGGAGGGGGCTTGTGGGGAGACTCCAAGGCAGACAGTCTAAAGCCTCAGCAGGAACCCTGACCCCAAGACTGGTTAAGGAGCCCACATGCTGCACACATGGGCCTCAGCCTCTTCCTATGGCTGCAGGTGGGTCTGGAGGCCACAGTGGAGGTTGCCAGTCAGTAGCGCTCCAAAGCAGGCATCCACAGCCATGTGCTGCAGCGTCAGGCTGGTCTCGCTCATTACGCTGGGTAGCAGCTGCCTGTGGGCTTAGTGGATGAACTACAGCCCCTGCTGTGCACCTGGTTCCAGGCCATAGTGGGTGACATCTCACCCCCACTCCTCCTCACCCCTCACTATCTCCTCTGAAGCTCTTGGTGGCCTATTGAGAGATGCAACCATTAAGACTCAGTGTCAGTGTGTCCATCCATGGTGACCTTGAAGCCAGGGAGCATAGAGCATCTCTGGTCCCACAGATATCCCTCCTGTCCCTATCAGCCACCTCTTCCTCCTGGCCTGCGATGTCAATTAGTGAGTGTCAAAAGACACTCACTCCTCACCTGCTCTGGCAGGCAGCCCATGGACACTTGCTGCATCCCTGGGAGTCATTGCCTACACCAGAGAGCAGAGCTTCCATGCCCACAGAGTCCTGGGGCCATTGGTGATGGTGAGGGGAACCAACCTACTTCCCCTTCCCTGGACCTACATCGGGTCTGACCTAGAACTAATCTTGAAGGATAGCGCCTTCTCTGTGATTTGTCTAAAGACAGCTTCCAGGGTCCCCTAGAGCATACCCCCACAGGTCTCCTGCTCATGGCGGGATCCCACCTCCTCATCTGTGTCCTTGTTGGTCATGTATTGTATGGGAGCCCAGGACCATGAACCGACACAAAATCACGGGAGTGGTACAGCAGGGTCTCTGGGGACAGTGGCCCTTGCCAGAATAGATGTCTGTCCTTGTGGGAAAGAACTGCTGGCCTTTCTGGGATAGAAAGGATCCAGTGTGCTAGGGTGACCAGCAGGTGGCTGGCTGGTCTCCCCGAAGAGCAGCACACTGGGACACAGTGCTGCTGTTTGTTACCGGAAGGTGAACTGCAGAGGCACCAGTGGCCACGTGGCCAGGGTAGTTAGCAGTTTATGCTGTTGGGAGTGTATTTGGCCTCTATGTGCCCCATGGTCACCTCATTTAGCCTGCACTGTGCCAGGTTTGGGCAGCTAATGTCAATGGGCCAATCCATTGTGTGTGTGTGTGTGTGTGTGTGGTGACTGGATGCTCCAGTGGTCATCAGTGTGTGATGCTTGTGCCCACCTTGCTCATTCACCCACAGCCCCATCCTTGGTCATTTCCATCTCTCACTTTCCCCTGTGTCTTCCTGGTTCCCACCCACCCAGAAATCCATAGAAGTCTCACTCTGGGCCACTTCTCTTGCTATACAAAGTAGACATCTGGGCAGCGCTGTGGCTGGGATGGCTGCTCCCCAGCACTTCTGGAGGCCACCTGGGCCTATGTGGCAATGCAGCTGGTTCCTTCCAAACAGGCATGTGCGCTGCTCCAGACTCTGTGTGTGTGTGTGTGTGTGTGTGTGAGAGAGAGTGTGTGATCATCTGATTGAATGCTTTAAATGATCCAGCTTAAGGTCAGGGATATAGCTCAGAGGCACAGTACCTGCCTGGCAAGCACAAGGTCATGAGTTCAATTCCCAGTACAAAAAAAGAAAAATGATCCAGCCTACAATGTGTCAATTTTACCTTAACAACGCTCCTTTTTATGATGAACTCAGAGCCAGGCATAGTGCATAGTGGGATACATTTATGGTCCCAGTTATTCAGGAGGCTGAGGCATGAGGGTCACTTGAGCCCAGGAGTTCAAAGTTAACCTGGGCAATATACTGAGACCCTATCTCAAGAAGGAGGAAGATGACAAGAATACTACCTCAGGAAGTAACAGAACAGTAAATTCAGAGCCTCATCAAGGTTCTTTCTGGTTTTGAAATCATGGTATAGGGCTCAATGGGTTCAGGAAAGAGTATGACCAAACTGGGAAGTGTTTAATCTTAGCACATATGTTCCCTGTGATCCACCTATTGTGGGAATTTATTTAAGAGATATAAGAATATATGGCCTTAAAAAGACTTCAGCTCACAAATATTTACAGAAGCATTATTCATGACACGTTAAAAGTTGGAAACATCCCAAATGCCCATCAACCACTAAGCAAACAATCAACAACATGTGCCACCTATATTCAGTGTCCTAGTCAATTTCCCTCATTATGAGGCAAAATACCTGACACCCACAAGTTAAAGAAGGCAAAGTTTATTTTGGTTCACAGTTTGTAGAGGTTTTGGTCCATAGTCAACTGACTGCAAGGCATGGTGGCATGCAGAGGGACATCATAGAGGAGAAACAGTCCAGGGCATGACACGCAGAAGACAGCAAGTGGTGAAGCAGTGAGCCAGAACACTCAGCAGTGGGAGTGGGAAAACTGCAGAGACCACAAGAGAGAAGAATCTTATAGACGCTGCTTTGTTTTGTTTTGCACTAAGGATTGAACCCAGGGCCTCCACATTGAGCTACATCTACAGTCTTTTTTTTTTTTAAGTTTTATTTTGAGATAAGGACTCACTAAATTTCCCAGTCTGGACTTGAACTTTCAGTCTTCGTGCTTTATCTTCCAAGAGGGCTGGAATTACAGGTGTGTACTACTGTGCCCAAGTGAGTGAAGGAAGTCAAATGGAAATTAATTGATGTGTTTTTCTAGAACAAATAAAACTCACTCGTAATGGATGGAAAGTAGGTCTTCCATGCTGGAACAGGTGAATGGGACTTGGAGGTGGTGGCAGAAAGTGGATTAATTCCAAAAGGGCTTGAGGGAATTTTATAAACAAAGAAGAAAGCTTTGCAATTGAGTGAATGTACACATTTTTAAAACTAATTGTATTATATACAGTGTGCATTTTATTGTATGAAACCATAGCTTAATAAAGTTAACAAAATAAATCCCACAGACAGTGTAAAATAATCTACAGAACTGGATGTGACGCTTGCCACATAGTTGAAAAGGATTGGTGTTCAGAATAAAAAGGTCTCCTGAAAACTAAGCAAGAGATGGCAGATAATTCATTCAAAATGCACAAATAACCCAAACAGTCACCTCACAAAATCACTCAGGCAAAATATCCAGTGAACATGATAAGGTGCTCATTAGTAGCTGGAGAAATGCAAACTAAAGCAACAATAGACAGAACACATTCACTACATTAGCTATAATTTTAAAGTCTGAAAATGCCAAGTGCAGAAGAATGTAAAGCCGTGGAGGTTCCTATGTGCCAGTAGTGTGTTAACCTGCATAATCTCTTTGGAAATACTGTGGAAGTGTCAAAACTGCCATTTGTGCACCTCAGAGTTTGTTACACTGATGTGTACCTTGCAGTGATTAGTGCAAACATGCCTTCTGAATTCGTAGGTATATCTCAAAATAAATAAATGAATGAATGATTGAATAAAAAACTATTTTTTACATCCTTTATATGCTAACAACACCATTATCCCCCAAACTATCTATGGATTATGTTGTACCTTGATCAAAATTTCACTGGGGTTTGCAGAAGTTGACCTATTAAAGGGCCAACAGAGCAGACTTGCTTAAGAAATAAGCCTGGTAAACTTCCTAATCAGAGATCATGGCAATAAAAGCTCATATGATTAAAATAGTAAGCCGCTTGCATAAGAGGCAAATAATAACTGGTACACACAGAAGGGAACAGCTGAGGCAGGAGGATCCAGGTTGCCTCAGTCAAGTTCAAATCCTGCCTTAGCAGAGCCTGTCTCAAAATAAAAAAGAAAGCAGGCTGTGGTAAAGCACTCCTCGGTGAATTCCTAGTAGCACTAACACATACCATCACCCCTGCCCACACCCTAACACACACACACACACACACACACTTATAGGGTATTGGGAGATGACAATCCCACATCATTCATGCTTGGACATATTGGCACTAAGGCATAACCACTTCAGAATATGGTGCTGGAACAATGTGATTAAAAAGACACACCAAAGTAGTTATGGGCATCAATGCCCTCATCATTAGAGGCGGCCACGGGAAGGTGTTTTCACAACCTAAGGTAGGAAAAAATTCTTAGCAGACATTTGAAGGAGCTGAGTATTTGACTCCCTTTAGCTCTGCAAGGCTGCTCACTCAAAGACATTGTGGAAACAGTTAAAGGAGATATGCAGACCAGGGGAGTGCATTGGGATAAGTGGAGAACAGGAACATGCACAGTAGATAAGCCACTCCTACAGATCATTAGGAAAATAAAATAGAAAACATAACAGCAACACAGACAAATATTATAACAGATAACAACAGTGGGACAACGTGATCCCTTTGTGTAAAGTTGAATAGCAGTAGACAATGTGCTAGAAAGTTCAGGGATTCATTCACGATAGTAACTGAAAGCTAAGAAAACGTTTCCACGGGGTTTAGGATAGTGGACAGCAAATTGCTCAACCAAGGGTGGCTGTTAGTAGGAAAGCAGATCTCCTCACATGTGAAAGCGTGTCTTCAGGTGCCTGAAAGAGACCTTCGCTAACACAGAATTATCTGCCACCCAGTGGCTACTTAAAACATAGGGAGAAATAAGAGGCGGTGGTTGTGGTTGCTGCTGCTGCTGCTGATTTTGTTTTGGTGGTTGTTTTCCATCACCCAACTGAATTTTCCCCTAACACCAGCAGCCACAGAAATTGCTTTCATCCTCATGGGGATGAAACATGTTCCAGCCCCAGAGACCAGTGAACCACACGGCAGGGAGAGTACACTGACAGCTATGCATTTTAGTACAACCATGTCAGTGTTCAATTAAAACTAGCAATATAACTGATTCATAGGATTTTTTTAAAAAAGTAAAAATAAAACTCTTGCTGATAACCCTAAGACAGGAGTTTGAAGTTGGGGGCACCCACACACCTCATTTTTTGGGGAAGAGGACAGAGACTGCTTTTCAGCAAAATTACAAAGAATGCATATTGGGTTTTTAAATGCATTTTTTACTTAATATGCAGTCTTGCTTTCTTTGAATGAAAACCTAAAACAATCCAAACACTTTTAAATCACATTATAGAACAAATCACCCCTTAATCACCTTTTGTGTGATCAGCACCCCCGGTCTTAGGCCCTGGTAGCAGCCACCTGTCTAGTTTTAGTCTCTGCAGCTTTTGTAAGCAACATAAATGAAATCATACGGTATGTAGCATCTCCCAGTTCTGTGCACTGGGGAGATAGCTTGTGCCTCTTTGTGGCGTAAGGAATATTCCACGGCAAGGATGAATTTCAGGCTACTTATCCATTCATACACCGAAGGATATTGGGGTTGATGACAATATTTAATAATGAGCAATGGTGCTTTAGACATTTATGATCAGGTACGAGGGCTGAGTCACATGTAAATGCCCATTAAACTTGACAAGAAAGTCAAACTGTTCTCCAGGTGTTGTGCCATATTACACTCTCCCTAGAAAGGGTGAGATTCTGGCTGTTCCACACCCTTCCCAGCATCGACATTGCTGATGTTTCAGTGGCTTTATCATAGCTCTTCAGACTGGTATGCTGCGGTAATTCACTGTGGCTTTGAGTTTTCATGATGCTAATGATGTTGTCCATGGTACTTATTTACTGTCTGTGCGTATCTCTGCTAAAGTATGCTTAAGTCCATTTGACCATTGTTTTATTGGATCTTTTGTTTTCTTGTTAAGTTTTAGAGGATTCTTGATAAATTCTGGATGCAAATCCATTGTCTAACATATAGTTTGCAAATATTTTCTCTAAAATGCTCAGCATGTCTCTTCTTTTCTTTTCTC